>JAWPHD010011764.1:0-80848 GCA_037043455.1 Cyrtodaria siliqua
GGGTCATATGTGTATTATAATTAATTCACATATTTATCAAGTATGTATTTATAATTCAAGGGTAGCACTGCCTAGAATCAGGGCTTTTTAAGCTATTTAAGTGGCCTCTTCCAATTGCAAAAACCTCTATTTTTTCCCAGATCTGGGGTAAAAAAATTCCCAATCTTAAAAAAAAAGTTTTTTTGTTTTTTTTAATTAAAGTGACAGACTTTTACATAGTTTGTATGTTAAAATAAACACATTCTATAAACCCGATTGATATTGTTTGTACCTAAAACATACATTGTAATGAAAATTTTCCCTACAAAAATATTCCCCTAAAGAGTGAAAATCACGCTATTTTTTTCCCAATTTGGACAGTCTCGTGCTTCTTTTTCCCAAAATCAGCAGGCCTAGGCCTTTTCCCAATTTTGTTGAAAAAATCCTTTAGAATAATGTGTGAACATACTAAACTGGAAGTTCCATGTAAAAATATTCAAGTTTATTTCAGTTCTAATGTTTATCTTCTTCAAATACAATCTAATCAAATTGGGATTATACAAAAGGGGACATACTCCTTAAATGGAATCTTTATCAAATTGGGATTATACAAAAGGGGACATACTCCTTAAATGGATTTTTTATCAAATTGGGATTATACAAAAGGGGACATACTCCTTAAATGGAATCTTTATCAAATTGGGATTATACAAAAGGGGGACATACTCCTTAAGTGGAATCTTTATGTGACTCATCAAACTGGGATTATACAAAAGGGGACATACTCCTTAAATGGAATCTTTATGTGACTCATCAAACTGGGATTATACAAAAGGGAACATACTCCTTAAATGGAATCGTTATGTGACTCATCAAATTGGTATTATACAAAAGGGGACATACTCCTTAAATGGAATCTTTATGTGACTCATCAAACTGGGATTATACAAAAGGGGGACATACTCCTTAAATAGAATCTTTATGTGACTCATCAAATAGGGATTATACAAAAGGGGACATACTCCTTAAATGGAATCTTTATGTGACTCCTCAAATTTGGATTATACAAAAGGGGGACATACTCCTTAAATGGAATCTTTATATGACTCCTCAAATTGGGATTATACAAAAGGGGACATACTCCTTAAATGGAATCTTTATGTGACTCATCAAACTGGGATTATACAAAAGGGGGACATACTCCTTAAATGGAATCTTTATGTGACTCATCAAATAGGGATTATACAAAAGGGGACATACTCCTTAAATGGAATCTTTATGTGACTCCTCAAATTTGGATTATACAAAAGGGGGACATACTCCTTAAATGGAATCTTTATATGACTCCTCAAATTGGGATTATACAAAAGGGGACATACTCCTTAAATGGAATCTTTATGTGACTCATCAAACTGGGATTATACAAAAGGGGACATACTCCTTAAATGGAATCTTTATATGACTCCTCAAATTGGGATTATACAAAAGGGGACATACTCCTTAAATGGAATCTTTATATTTTGTTACTGTCATCATCAGACCCCACAGAAGGTTATTTAGGATTGATACAAAATCAAAGTCCCGTTATATTGTAACTAACATTCCATACATGAGTTCGTTTATGCTAATTTTGACCCCATACTTAAACTTTCAAATATCTTATCAATCCTTGGCATACAAAACATGTCAACAGATTACGATTAGAACTCTAATAGATGTCTAACCTGCATGACATTGGCAAGTTTTTGTAATATATTGATGCACTCAAAATCTCGAAGATTACATATTTTTTGCTGTGATTATGACAACAGCCTACTTCACCATGACACAACCAGACTATCATGGTTCAGACAAAAATACTACACCCATGAGGGTTTCACCACTCAAAAGGTAGGCCGTATATCACCTGTAAAGTGGAATAGTTATCTTTTTCATATCAATAGCCTAGTGGACTTGAAACCTCAACAGCACCACTGAGTTTCTCAATGTGTTAATTCTCTGTCAAGACACTTTCCCTTAGCCATTTTCGAGGTGTGAAGCTGAAACGTTATTGGAAGCTTGATGAGGATGAAAGGATGTTAATAAATGTCTGATATTTTACCTTCACCTTTAAGTTCATGGTCATGACTTAGTTTTTCAACTATATCATTATAAAAAACAAATGCCAAAATTAAAATCAAGTTGACTCATTTATCTAAGTGCTCAAATCTTTCATGATAAATGTGTTTTGATTGTTGACAATTACAAATGAAAGAATTTTCCTAAAATCTACACACTGTTCATTTTTTGTTTTTCTATCATATTCATTCCGCTTGCTTTTTCCTAATGTAACTGCGCTTACCTTGCATCACTGCTTTCCTTGTTGTTATATGCTCTAGTGTTATATCAGAAGCTCTTGCAATTACTTATGACCTTGAGCAAGTTACTTATTCTCACTGCTGTCAGTGGCCTATAGGCGCTGCAGGCATAGCTGCCTATAGGCGCTGTAGGCATAGCTGCCTATAGGCGCTGTAGGCATAGCTGCCTATAGGCACTGTAGGCATAGCTGCCTATAGGCACTGTAGGCATAGCTGCCTGTAGGCGCTGTAGGCATAGCTGCCTGTAGGTGCTGTAGGTCAGTGGCATAGCTGCCTATAGGCGCTATAGGCATAGCTGCCTATAGGAGCTGCAAGTATAGCTACCTATAGGCGTTGCAGGCATAGCTGCCTATAGGCGCTGCAGGCATGGCTGCCTATAGGCACTGCAGGCATAGCTGCCTATAAGCGCTGCAGGCATAGCTGCCTATATGGGCTGCAGGCATAGCTGTCTATAGGCACTGTAGGCATAGCTGCCTATAGGCACTGTAGGCATAGCTGCCTATAGGTTCTGTAGGCATAGCTGCCTATAGGCGCTGTAGGCATAGCTGCCTATAGGCGGTGTAGGCACGTGTAGGCACAATACCCATGATTTGCATTCTGTATTTTTCTGTTGAGGGAGCATGTTCCGGAATTCTCATAGCGTTTAATAAACCTATTGTGCCTGCACATCATTTCAAACACAGCTAAGTTCCTTAAAGGGACACATGGCAATCTTGAAGTCTTTATTAAGCATTAAAATTAGCCTCTCGATTTATTTATCCAGTAACATTTTGACTTTAAATCTGCTTGCATATATTTAAATATAATTTTGAGTTTCAACTTTTCTTCATTCATTATTCTACCAGAGGTTTGAATACTATTATTGGTGAAATGTAATCAACAGTACTATTCTTATAATTAATATAAATGATTGAACAAATGCAGTTTATGTAGAAAAACTAACGGGATGCTGTGAGTTTTTAAACAAGAGGTCAATCAATGACCTTGACACTCTATTGATAGGTTTTGATAGCTAGATCAGCATTCCTATGAAGTTTCATGAAAAATCTGTCAAGTAGTTTCAGAGGAGTAGTCGCTACAAGTTTTTACTATATAACTCTATGTAAACAAAGATGGCCACTGGCAACCATGTTTAATGTCGAATCAAAATAATGTTCAACAAGGATCAACATCATGTCATGCTGATCATTTTAGAAAAAGTCCCATATCAATATCACTTATAGATTTCAAGAAGCAGTTGCTACAAATTTGTTTTTTAAAAAATCTATTTTTAGCCATGGCAGCCATCTCGAATTTCCGTCTGACCTGAATATTTTGCTAGGATCAACAGACATCAAGAGCAACCTTCCTGTGAAGTTTCATGAAAATCCATCAAGTAATTTCAGAGGTGTAGTCGCCACAAGTTTTTCCTATATAACTCTATGTAAACAAAGATGACCACTGGCGGCCATGTTTGACATGGAATCGAAATGAATCTCGGTTAGGATCAGGTACATGTCGCACCAGTAATTTTGGTAAAGGTTGCAATTCAGTATCACTTACAATTTTTGAGAAGTAGTCGCCACAAAATCGGATTTATAATAACTATTTTTAGCCGTGGCGGCCATCTTGAATTTCCGGCCGACCAGAATTTTTGCAAGGAATAACTAGACATCAAGAGCAACATTCCTGTGAAGTTTCATGAAAATCTGTCGAGTAGTTTCAGATAAGTAGGCGCCACAAGTGTTTCCTATATAACTCTATGTAAACAAAGATGGCCACTGGCAGCCATGTTTGACATCAAATCAAATTGAATCTTCGTTAGGACCAAGTATATGTCACACCAGTCATTTTGGTAAAGGTTCCAATTCAATATCACTTACAGTTTTTGAAAAGTAGTCGCCACAAAATCGCATTTTTAAAATCTATTTTTAGCCATGGTGGCCATCTTGAATTTCCGGTCGACCTGAATTTTGCTAGGATCAACTAGACATCAAGAGCAACATTCCTGTGAAGTTTCATGAAAATCCGTTTCGTAATTTCAGAGTAGGCACCACAAGTTTTTCCTACATAACTCTATATAAACAAAGATGGCCTCTGGTGGCCATGTTTGACATCCAATCAAAATGAACTTTGGTTGAGACCAAATACATGTCGTGCCAGTCATTTTGGTAAAGATTCCAAATCAATATCACTTATGGTTTTTGAGGAGTAGACGCCACAAAATCGCATTTTTAAAATCTATTATTAGCCGTGGTGACCATCTTGAATTTCAAGGCCAACCTGAATTTTTGCTTGGACCAACTAGACATCAAGAGCAACATTCCTATGAAGTTTCATGAAAATCCGTCTAGTAGTTTCAGAGCAGTAGTCGCCACAAAAAAAAATTACAGACGGACGGACGGATGGACAGATGACGGACGACGCACCACGGCATAAGCTCTGCTGATCTTTGATCTGTCGAGCTAAAAATCAAGATTACCATGTGTCCCTTTAACCGCGCAATCTCATGTCTAGAGTCTATCCTCCAAACCAGAGGACAAGATTCCTCTTGATTTCCGCACACTTTTTCTGGGGATGCTTAAAGGTACTGGAGGCGATCTGAACACATTAAAGGTATCAATCCAAATGAAATATAACCACCAAAATAAGTTTCAGATTCAACGTGCATATGCACTAAATTAAGACTCATTATCCGTATGATTTAATTATTGTTAATGAAATAGTTTGGTGTGCAAAACTAGACGAATCATTAATAGTAATGCATGATGCTTTAATAAAGGCTCTTATAAATTCTTGTTTTGTGATATAAGTACGCTTTATCTGAAATATATGCTTGTACATGTGTAGGAATGTAATGCCCATTTGAATTAATTTTATGATTCAGAAGCAAAATGCAGAGCAGTCGTCGAGCTTCTCATACAACACATTTTCATTCACAATAGGGCTTAAAAGAAAAAAGTGTTTGTTTCTGCTAGCTCGACAGCCTCATAATTATTTAGCCGCCGACCATAACGTTATTTATTGAAAAAAACACAATAAAAATAAGAAATAAAAAATAAAAAAAACAAGAGGCCCAAGAGGGCCTGTGGACGCTCTACTGGCTCAAGATAAAGTTTATGTATAAGGGGCCATAAGTTTTTCAAAAATCATTCAACCAGAACATGGCAATGACAGGTGCGACTAGGCTTAGTAATGATCATTCTTGCCAAGATTCGCTGAAATCTGGCAAAGAGTTCAGAAGAGACTAATCAGGACAAAGTTTGTGTATTAAAACATTTAAAGGGTCACAACTATGTCAAAAATCATTCAACCGAAATATGGCGATGATATGCACAACTAGGCTTGATACTGATCATCCTTGTCAAGTTTCGTCTATATCCAGCCAGGGGTTCAGGAGAACTAGCCCGGAAAAAAATTGTGGTATCAAAACCCTTTAAAGGGCCATAACTCTGCCAAATATCTGTAAACCGGAACGTGACGATAATATGCACAACAAGGTTTGGTGCTGATCATCCCTGCAAAGTTTCATTGAAATCTGGCGAGGGGTTCAGGAGAAGTAGATCAGACAAAGCTTGTGTATTAAAACCTTTAAAGGGCCATTATTCTGCCAAAAAAATCATTCAACCAGAATACGGCAATGATTTGCACAACTAGACATGGAATTGATCATCCCTAAAAAGCTTCGTTTAAATCCTGCCAGGGGTTCAGGAGAACTAGTCAGATCAAAGTTTGTGTATTAAAACCTTTAAAGGGCCATAACTCCGCCAAAAATCATTCAACCGGAACATGGCGATGATTTTCACAACTAGACATGGAATCGATCATCCCTAAAAAGTTTCTTTTAATCCGGCCAGGGGTTCAGGAGAACTAGTCAGAACAAAGTTTGTGTATTAAACCTTTAAAGGGCCATAACTCCGCCAAAATCATTCAACTGGAACACGGTGACTATGTACAACTAGGCTTGGTACTGATCACCCCTGCAAAGTTTCATTGAAATCCAGCCAAATGAAGGCCCTTTCGTCTTAATAAGGCCAAGATAGAGCATATTTCAGAACATCAAGGGCCATGACTCCGATGTAAATGGTCCAATCTGGATGGTTTTCGAACTTGTCCAAGCTTTCATTAATATTAACAATCTGGTAAAGTTTCTTAAAGATCGGACGAAAGATGAAGGCCCTATCGTCTTAACGAGGCAAAATATAGGATTTTTAACAAAATCAAGGGCCATAACTCCACTGTTACTGGTCCGACCTGGCTGGTTTTCGAACTTGACCGAGCTTTCATTGATATTAACAATCTAGTAAAGTTAATTAAAGATCGCATGAAAAATGAAGGCCCCATCATCTTAACGAGGCAAAATATAGCATTTTTAACTAAATCAAGAGCCATAACTCATCTGTTACTGGTCCGATCCGGCTGGTTTTCAAAACAGTCTGAGCTGTCATTGATATAAACAATCAGGTAAAGTTTGGTACAGATCAGATGAAAGATGAAGGCAGATTAACGAGGCAAATTATAGCTAAATCAAGGGCCATAATTCCAATGTTACTGGTGCGATCAGCCTGGTCTTCGAAATTGTTCGAGCTTTCATTTATATAAACAATCTGGTAAAGTTTGGTAAAGATCAAATGAAAGATAAAGGCCCTATCGTCTTAACGAGTCAAAATGTAGCATTTCTAACTAAATCAAGGGCCATAACTCCGCTGCTGATGGTCCGATCTAGCTGGTTTTCGAACTTGTCTGAGCTTTCATTTGTATAAACAATCTGGTAAAGTTTGGTAAAGATTGGATGAAAGATGAAGGCCCTATCGTATAAATGAGGCAAAATATAGCATTTTTAACTAAATCAAGGGCAATAACTCCGCTGTTAATAGTCCGATCTAGCTGGTTTTCGAACTTGTGCAAGCTTCCATTGAAATTAACAATCTGTGCAAGTTTGGTAAAGATCAAATAATAAATAAAGGTGCTAGAGTGTTCACAAGGCTTAATATGGCATTTTTCAGCATAACAAGGGCCATAACTCCGGTGAAATTATTTTGATCTTGCCATTTTTCGAACTTGTACGAGCTTTCATTGATATAAAGACATTGGCAAAGATAAGTAAAGGTCAGATTAATATTGAAGGCCCTAGAGTGTTCACAAGGCAGAAAATAGCATTTTTCAGAAAAAACAAGGGCCATAACTCCGGTGTTACTGATCCGATTTAGCTGGTTTCGAACTTGGTTGAGCTTTCATTGATATTAACAATCTGTGCAAGTTCGGTAAAGATCAAATAATAAATGAATGTGCTAGAGTGTTCACAAGGCAGAAAATGGCATTTTTCGGAAAAAACAAGGGCCATAACTCTGGTGTTACTGACCCAATTTAGCTGATTTTTAAACTTGTCCAAGCTATCATTAGTATTAACAATCTGTGCAAGTTTGGTAACAATCAAATAATAAATGAGGTGTTAGAGCGTTCACAAGGCAGAAAATAGCAATTTTCAGAAAAAACAAGGGCCATAACTCCGGTGTTACTGATCTGATTTGGCTGGTTTTCGAACTTGTCCTAGTTTTCATTGATATTAATAATCTGTGAAAAGATCAAATAATAAATGAAGGTGCTAGAGTGTTCACAAGGCTTAATATGGCATTTTTCGGACGGACGACGGACAACTCGCCATCCCATAAGGTCTGCTGGCCTTTGCCTTTGGCCAGTAGAGCTAAAAAAAAAAAAAAAAAAGTTGAACCCTGATGAATCATGATGAACCAAGGTTTCTTATGGAGATAAGAAATAAAAAAAATATTTCTCTGAACCCACAACCCCTGCCTGGGGTTTCCAGTGTACGTTACCAAATACTGAAAAAGGGTCATAACCATGTATTATCTAGGTATTAATACCTTCCCAGTATTTTTTATCATATTAAAAGTGTTTCTTCATTAACAAGGGGCATCCTTGGCCGAGTGGTTAATGTCTCTGACTTGAAATCACTTGCCCCTCAACGCTGTAGGTTCGTCCCTCAGGGGCCTAGGAATCTTTATGTGAGGAAGCTATCCAGCTGGCTTGCGGAACGTCGGTGGTTCTACCCAGGTGCCCGTCTGTGCACGAAAATTTCCCGGAGGGGCACCTGGGGTCTTCCTCCACCAATGGAAGCCGGAAAGTCGCCATATGACCTTAGCTGTTGGTGCGACTATAAAATCCAATTCAATCTTCATTAACAAAAATAAGGTCATTAATAATAAACAAGAGGTCAATGACCTTGAAGCTCTACTGATTGATTTTGATTTCAGGAAGTAGTCGCTACAAACTTGTATTTTGAAAATCTATTTTTAGCCATGGCAGCCATCTTGAATTTCCGGCCGACCTGAAATTTTGCAAGGATCAATGAGACATCAAGAGCAACATTCGTGTGAAGTTTCATGAAAATCCGTCAAGTATTTTCAGAGGAGTAGTCGCTACAAGTTTTCATTATATAACTCTATGTAAACAAAGATGGCCACTGGCAGCCACGTTTAACGTCGAATCAAAATAATGTTCGACTCGGATAACCATCATGTCATGCTGATAATTTTAGAAAAAGTCCCATATCAATATCTCTTATAGTTTTCAAGAAGTAGTCGCTACAAACTTATTTTTTAAAAATCTATTTTTAGCCGTGGCGGCCATCTTGAATTTCCGGCCAACCTGAAATATTGCTAGGATCAATAAGACATCAAGAGCAACATTCCTGTGAAGTTTCATGAAAATCCGTCAAGTAGTTTCAGAGGAGTAGTCGCTACAAGTTTTCATTATATAACTCTATGTAAACAAAGATGGCCGCTGGCAGCCATGTTTAACGTCAAATCAAAACGATTTTCGACAAGGACCAACATCATGTCATGCTGATCATTTTAGAAAAAGTCCCATATCAATATCTCTTATAGTTTTCAAGAAGTAGTCGCTACAAACTTATTTTTTAAAAATCTATTTTTAGCCGTGGCGGCCATCTTGAATTTCCGGCCGACCTGAAATTTTGCTAGGATCAATTAGACATCAAGAGCAACATTCCTGTGAAGTTTCATGAAAATCCGTCAAGTAGTTTCAGAGGAGTAGTCGCTACAAGTTTTCATTATATAACTCTATGTAAACAAAGATGGCCGCTGGTAGCCATGTTTAACGTCAAATCAAAACGATTTTCGACAAGGACCAACATCATGTCATGCTGATCATTTTAGAAAAAGTCCCATATCAATATCACTTATAGTTTTCAAGAAGTAGTCGCTACAAACTTGAATTTAAAAAATCTATTTTTAGCTTTGGCGGCCATCTTGGATTTCACATCAACATGAATTTTTGCTAGGATCAACTAGACTTCATGGGCAACATTTCTGTAAAGTTTCATGAAAATCTATTCAGTAGTTTCAGAGGAGTAGTCGCTACAAAAAAAAAAGTTAACGGACAGACGGACGGACGGACGACGGACGCCGCACCACGGCATAAGCTCTGCTGATCTCTGATCAGTAGAGCTAAAAAGAAAAAAAAAAGTTTTGCCTACCAACCTACCCTATTTTTTTTTAAGCTGTTAGCGGAAACAAACCTTTTTTTTTTTGGCCTAATTAACCCGAAGGCAACATGCTGCTTAATTTAATGCATACAAGCATTATTATGTACCGATGAAACTGAAGCACATTATGAAGGTTTTCATTTGTATTAGAACTGACACCAATCCCTCTTCTACATCGCCACCAGTCCCTTTAATGACTTTATTATGTAACGTTTTTTATGAGGCTTTTAACAACAATTAAATGAGTACATATGCTCTTACTCAGCGTGAGCTTTAATACACACAATATGTGCTACAAGCCATTAGATTGTAATATTCCATGGTGCTGTTACAGCAGGCTACACCCAGGTGTGCCCAGGTGTGTAATATGAAACATGTGATTTCTAGTTAGCTTGTAGACCATAAAAAACATATTATGAAGAGAAAGCAATTACCAGCACAAAAACTTGATAAAATAAACAAATAAAATTGCAATAAAAAGATGAGGCTTTGACTTGGTGAATTTATGCCATATATTAAAGCTAACTCATACTCCGAACACAGCACACTAATAGCAATTTACCGCTTATTAATAAGGTAATGGACAAATTGATTGCACATACTAACCAAGATACAGAGCTGTTACCAAGAAACAAAGCTGCTACCAAAATACGGAGCAGTTACCAAGATACAGAGCTGAAACCAAGATATAGAGATGTTACCAAGATACAGAGCTGTTACTAAGATACAGAGCTGAAACCAAGATATAGAGCTGTTTGCCAAGATAAAGAGCTGTTACTAAGATACAGAGCTGAAACCAAGATATAGAGCTGTTGCCAAGATAAAGAGCTGTTAGTCGGACTAAGATACAGAGCTGAAACCAAGATATAGAGCTGTTACCAAGGTACTGAGCAATTACCAAGATACAGAGCAGCTACCAAGATGCAGATACAGAGCAGTTACCAAGATACAGAGCTGTTACCAAGATACAGAGCTATTTCCAATATACAAAATATGGATCTCAGTGTAAACTCATTATAATGCTGATGCCACCATTGTCACGACCATCGCCAGTGCCGGTACAGTCACTGTCACAGCATTCATCAAGTCACCAAGAAGATTATATAAAATGTTTTTTCTTATAACATCTGGCAATAACAACAAATAAATCATACACATCCAAACCTGTAAAATCTGTACATTCATAAACAATTTATTTCCTTAATTATGTCAGTTATTATCAGTTTGCATAACTTTTGTTGAGGTGTTAAGAAAAAACACAATTTAGTCACATTAGTTCCTCCTACACAATATCCCTGTATCATAAAATGTTAATAATTACAAATTATGAATCAAATAAAAAAGTATTGCCACAAAATGTTATGAATTATAACGACCATTAATTAATCTACCAGACTGATATAAAACAGTATTTACCATGCAGATTATGTAAATATAGTATTCTCCTCAATGTAGTAACTTGAGCTGAGCTCTAAATAATTCATTAAGCTGTTGTAGAATGGTACAACACACAACCACATCGCAAACAAGCATGAACATTTACAACAATGCAGCAAGCAGTGACTGCCAACACTTATAAAAATATGCCACCAGCTGTATGCCACTGGTGTGCTCTCACAACTTTCTCATGTAACTCTGAATCAATAATAACAACGAACATAGCAGTTACACTTTTCCATACTTCCTGGATTGTCAGGCAGAGAACCAGGCAGCTGTTGTTGTTGTCTTCAAGGTCACAGTAGTGACTAGACTCGATCTACAGATCAAACATCATAATAATTACCAGTAGAGCAGAAACCTATAAATTAGAGCTCAGGGACAGATGCAGTACTTGAGGTGGGGATGGGGAGGGGTGCAGGTTGGGACAGGGGGTGGACATTTGGTGGGGAGGTGTGGGTTTGGGAGGGGGTTGGGTATTTTATAGATAAAAGACAAATAGTATGAACAGAAACCACTGAGGCCACTTTGTCAGTGTTTTTGGCCCCTGCACCACAATTACCCCAACAATTGACTATGAAAACAATGAAATGCAAACTAGGTATTATTTAGTGTTTAGTTAACCTGAATGGTTTTCAAGGTCAGTCACTGTACATATACATACACTAAAGTGGGAGCGTATCGAGATTATTTTAGGTTGAATTATTTTAGGCTGAACGCAGAAAATTAATTATGTTTTGTTGAGCTTCCTAAATGTGAGTTTGCTAAGTGGGTACAGGTGGCATCCCACTGATTTTTTTTAATATCCTAAAGCAAAATCAACCCATCTAGGGTATCTTAGATGAATTAGGCCACAAAAAATTAATTACCTGGTTCTCTGGCCACTTTTTCTGAGAAGAGATGCGGGAGGGCGCATTTTTTTTTACAATTTTACAGTGGTCAACACACATGAGGGCGATTTTTTTTATCCAAACTTTAATTCCAATACATGTATTGATACAAAATATCTCGAAATACATGTGCAATAACCATTTGGATCAGCTCATCTCTATTGTCGATCATTACCTTATCATTTCTTCCCGACTTATGCTTCTTTCAATCACAATAAGTCTGTATATTTGTATTAGATCACGCATGAACTTCAATCGACTCGATGACACCGCCATTATTGCATGTTGTTGTGAGACTTTGTCGATTAGACGCTTGAATAAATCGCCTGTTCTGTAGCACCTACTAGTTCCAAGCGTCTCAAGCGTCTGACTCTCCTAGATTGGTACCCGTACGACTGCAACACTCACAAGCTAGCGAGCAGAGCGGCAGATAGTCGGCCGCGCACCAGTCTACCCACAAGGGGATTCCCCTGAGGTAGTTGCATGTAAAAAACGAAACGAACATGGATGCAGAACTTTTTTCTCGAAATTTCGGTAGCGCATTTCCAATTTTTTATTTTATTACTTTTGAGATAAAAGCGGCAATGCGGCACCAAAAAAAGACATGCGGGCGGTCCTGAGAACCAGGTAATTAATTTTTTATGGCCTTAGTATAACTATATTCATGCAGGTTTTGTCACAGGATGTATGCATATCTACATGGTAGCTTAGTTTAGGTGCCTGTATTTTTAGGCTGTTTAAAATCTCTTGAACTCTTCCACATCTGTTTGTAATCTCAATTTACTAAAGAGAACACCAATAAAACAAAAAACAAACACTTTTATAGACACTGCCAGTAATGTCTGCTGAAAGTTTTTGTTGTAATTTTCAAGGTCACACCACCACTGGCTTGAAGCTTCAAAGGCATAGATCAGGAGTAACAATCATGCAGCTGGCACTTTGATGGTTTATTGAATGTAGCTTTTACATTGAAGCTCACAGTATAATTATGTTGGATCCATTCTCCCTTGCAGGCCTGAATTTCACAGTGGTACCCTGGGGACAATTTAACTCCGACATGAGAGAATGTATGTGAGCCGCAACACACGAAAACGTCCCTTCCGACGTTTAGACGACAACGTCATAAAGTAACAATTTATGACGTCGGCTGGTAATCAATTAATTACTAACCAAATTTCGCGTCACTTCTGTGTTTTACTTAATTATTATATCATAGGGAATATGTTTCTTAATATAAATAGTTGATGCTATAGAAAATGGTAATTGTTTATGTTTTTTGATGTTATTTAATCAATGACGTCGTCCAAGACGCCTACGTCGACGTCAAAATTAATGGCGATTATAATCTTTAATTTTCAAATTGAGATAAAATCATTTTTAATCAAGATATCAATATAAAATAAACAGATTTTTAAAGAGAAAATTACCGTGTTTCATAAACATTAAAAAACATAAAATGTGAACATTTTGTCTGAAGGGTCGTTTTCGTGTGTTTCGGCTCATGTATTATTCAATATTTTAATATCTTGATTTCTCAGAAATTAATTAAAAAAAACTCTTATTTATATTTAACAAATAATGTATGATGTAAGTTTATGGACTGGGCTGCATATGGATCGAAGCACCATACATTATTTGTTATGTTATATCGAATTTGACCAATGCATTAAAACATTACCTTTTATGTTTTATTTAAATCTGACGTCGTTTTTTTCACAGGTCCGAAATTATAGCTCGGTCCGGTCAATATGCAAGTTTATGGACCGGATGACGTCACATTAAACAAAGAGTGGAATATGCAAATGAGGTATATTATATAACAATATACTGTATTTCTCCTAGTAGTATGTTAAGCCGATCGGTAGACATAGAAGAATCCATTAAAGACCAATATAGAAGAATCCATTAAAGACCAATTGAGAAGTTGCATTGATCACTGAGTGGAATCTAAAAATGGAATTGGAGAATCAATCAACAACTAATATTGTTATGATGTTCTATGATATTGCACATTGATTGTGAAAACTGGCGTAGCAATAATCAATAAATTGTGTCTACAGACCACAGCCGTCAGAAATATCAACTCTCAGGCCCAGTAACAGACCAGACATCAACTCTCAGGCACATTCACAGACCAGAGACATCAACATTCAGGCTGAGTCACAGACCAGAGACATCAACATTCAGGCTGAGTCACAGACCAGAGACATCAACCCTCAAGCTGAGTCACAGACCAGAGACATCAACATTCAGGCTGAGTCACAGACCAGAGATATCAACATTCAGGCTGAGTCACAGACCAGAGACATCAACTCTCAGGCCCAGTCACAGACCAGAGACATCAACTCTCAGGCCCAGTAACAGACCAGACATCAATTCTCAGGCCCAGTCACAGACCAGAGACTTCATCTCCTGGTCGAGTCACAGCCCACAGACATGAACTCTCAGGCCCAGTCACAGATCAGAGACATCAACCCTCAGGCCATGTCGCAAACCAGAGAGATCAACTTTCAGGCCGAGTCACAGATCAAAGACATCAACTATCAGGCCCAGTCATAGACCAGAGACATCAACTCTCAGGCCCAGTCACAGACCAGAGACATCAACCCTCAAGCCAAGTCACAGACCAGAGACATCAACTTTCAGGCCCAGTCACAGATCAGAGACATCAACCCTCAGGCCATGTCGCAAACCAGAGAGTTCAACTTTCAGGCCGAGTCACAGATCAAAGACATCAACTATCAGGCCCAGTCATAGACCAGAGACGTCAACTCTCAGGCCCAGTCACAGACCAGAAACATCAACTCTTAGGCACAGTCACAGACCAGAGACATCAACTCTCAGGCCCAGTTACAGACCAGATACATCAACTCTCAGGCCCAGTCACAGACCAGAGACATCAACTCTCAGGCCCAGTCACAGACCAGAGACATCAACCCTCAAGCCAAGTCACAGACCAGAGACATCAACTTTCAGGCTGAGTCACAGACCAAAGACATCAACTCTCAGGCCCAGTCACAGACCAGAGACATCCACTCTCAGGCCCAGTCACAGACCAGAAACATCAACTCTCAGGCCCAGTAACAGACCAGACATCAACTCTCAGACCCAGTCCATGACCAGGCATCAACTCTCAGGCACACAGACCAGAGATATCAACTCTCAGGCCCAGTCACAGATCAGACATCAACTATCAGGCACAGTCACAGACCAGACATCAACTCTCAGGCCAAGTCAGAGACATCAACTCTCAGGTTGAGTCACAGACCACAGACATCAACTCTCAGGTTTAGTCATCAACTCTCAGACCCAGTCACAGACCACAAACATCAACTCTCAGGTTTAGTCACAGACCACAGACATCAACTCTCAGTCACAGGCCACAGACATCAACTCTCAGACGAAGTCACAGACCACAGACATCAACTCTCAGACCCAGTCACAGACCACAGACATCCACTCTCAGGTTTAGCCACAGACCACAGGTATTCGGCGCGTAATTTGGCCACTACTACCCCACCCCCACACCCCCTCTACTACCCACACCCCCCTCCACCACCACAAAAAAAAAAACTTCATCCAAAAAGTCATTTAATGACATTTTAACTTTTCTAAAAAAATATGTTATATTGTATAAAGGTGTCTGAGAAACGCTGATTTTTTTTTGGAAAACATCGACTCCACTTTGGTTACGGTCGAATACACGGTCAATTCTTGGACGATTTGCTCAAGCAAGCACTCGAATTTTGCAGGAGGGATAGCTCTCCATAGATGCAGTAACTAAATCAACGAAACTCAATGGCATTGTGTACCCAGTAAGTCGATAACTGAAGAAACGCCTTACTCCTTGGAGATATGACCGACCCCATTGTCACCGTCATTCACCTCTAAAACACAACTATACACCGTTCAACCTGCATAAACATATATGTATATTTGTTCAATCAGAAATAACGTATAATTACATCTACCGATCATCAGAAAGCTCAATCCGACTTCTGGTAGTCACAACGGCAGAATATTTCGAACAATTTTCACGTTCAACTGCGCGCTGCCATCTTTGAAATGGTTCCCTACTCGGTAAAGGATGAATACAAAACGCGTCACCACAGACATCAACTCCAGGCTGAGTAACAGATCAGAGAAATCAACTCTCAGCCCAGTCACAGACTAGAGACATCAACTCCGGGCTGAGTCACAGACCACAAGCGAGTCACAAAATAGCTATATTTAAATGATGTTTTTTGTTTGTTTGAATGGAGTTTTACGTCATTTTTAGCATATGTAAGGCCAAATATCACAGTCAACTTTTTTTGGACCACCCCATTTTCCTGGGCGGTACCAGCACTTTATACCTCCAGCCATCTATAAGAATCGACACTTTCTCGGACATGTTGCGCTCCCAGTGGGATTCTAACCCACAGCGATGACAGGTAAGAAGGTTTACAACACAATATTGTTAACCTCTCGACCATAAAGGCACCCTTATATATAAATGAATTGAATTGAGTTTTAAGGTGCACCAACACATGATAGGTTATATGGCGCCTAACAGGCATGACCATGCCAGGCTCATCCTCTATGTACATCGAAATAAAATATGGAGAACGGGCCTAGGACCTTCTCACCCTGAATTGCAGAGTTGCTGCAAATTCTATTGTAGACACTCCATTTACACTGGAGCCACGTTTTCTGCCACTGCTCTTATAGTGATGTGAACGAGATGGCACCTGAAACAATGCAGAGGTCATGATGAAGACCTTTAATGAGCATGAACAAAAAATGAATATGAATGGGGGGTCCTACCCCTCTGCATGTGACGATGTGTTTGCAGTGGTTGTATTCTACCCCGGCAACCACACGGGGAATATTTAAATGAAAATTGTGAAAAATGAAAATTGGGAAAATTGAGTCCTTATAAGCGATCTTTCTTTCTGATAGATATATCTTAGCACCAGAGGCGAAATAGGAAATAATGTTATCATTATAAAATACTACAATACAGTGCATGTGGCCATCAATTCATATTACATGCCCGCAGGTGACACGTCGTTAATTACAGGTATGAATGATTAAATCACAGATAGGGGGATCAATTTGATGTAATTAACCCTTTGACCTTTAATGCTCTTCTTCACATTGTTAAATGTAATAAATTGTTCTTGATTTCTAAATACCAATATTTTATTTACCTACCAGAAAACGGCCTTATACAGGTGGTTTGTTGTAGTGATGGAAAATTGAACCTTAGTTTTATTGTTTATAAATGTTTTCACTGGGTCAGGTTGCATTTGTATCATTCTTAGATGTCCTGAATATGCTACTGAAAATAAACGTTTTAAAATTGGATCGAAACTGAAAGATTGTCTTATGTGCATATGAGCAATTTTTTTCACCTGTTGTCAATGAAACCCGTAAATTCACTATTCACCAAAAAATAAATTTAAAATATATATATCTACCTGCATGATATTATTTACAATGTCAACTTTTAGAATAGACTATATATATATATATATATATATATATATATATATATGTATCTGCTTCATATACTAAGAATTTAAGAAAAAAATATCTCTCTGTATTTATGCATTACATTATTTATTTATACATATACCTGTTTCATGTACGAAGAACTTCAGAACTTCCATGGGTAATAATCCACTTAAAATCATCAAAATAGATGGAATTTTGGTAACAAAAACTGAACACATTTAGGTATGACACACTGAGTTCCAGATGGTGATTCCACGTACATGTAATAACCTATAAACACATTTACATATCATGTGACCAGTTCAACTACAAGATGGCGACTTCGAAACATAAACAATCATTTACCACAATAAACAAGCACATCTGTCCAAACAAAAATTAAAAACCAAACTACAACTGGCACTATAGCATATTCCAATTCACTTGAAACTCTATGAACAACCAAGCACACTCTGCTATCTTCTGCAGGAGCTGTGATCAACAAATATTAGGATGGAAAATTGCCAACAAAACTCAAAGTGGTCTGTAATGAATTTAACAGTCCCCTAACATGTGTAATAAACATTTCATAATATTTCTGCAGATCTACGAGAGTAACAAGTGCATCTCGCCATTTTAAAGGGATAAATAACAAACTTGAAGTATTTCTCACTACTTTAAACAGGGGCGTACCTTTTCCTAAATCAGTGTGTAGGCACATGGTCTAGGGTGGTCCGTGGGCATGCTCCCCATGATTTTGTTTTAGAAGGAAGCCAAATCCTGCATTCTGACGGTATTTTAAAGCAAACAGTATGTTTTTAACCCGCGATTTCAAGCTTTTGTAATCTGCGATTTCGCAACAAAAACATCGGAACAGAACAAAATAACATATATTAATATAAGAACTTGCCTTCTGACAATCTTTCGAAATATTGCACAATCATGGTATGTTTGGTTCCGAAAGACCGTAAGCAAAGACAGTTCGACTTTTATTTTCTGAAAAGACCACAAATAAAAATTGTGAAAACAATGTGTAGGCACGTGCACACAGGACACACAGCATGTGTCATAAACATTTCATACTTTTTTCTTCAATCAAGAGTTCTAACCAGTGCATCTCACCATTTAAAGGAGATATAAAGCAATATTGAAGTATTTTCACTAATTTAAAGGGACATATGGCAATCTGTAAGTATTTCTCTACTTTAAAGGAACACATGGCAATCTTGAAGTATTTCTCTACTTTTAAAGGGACACATGGCAATCCTGAAGTATTTTCACTACTACAAACGGAACACACAGCCAATCTTAAAGATTGAATTTGTTTTCTACTTTAAAGGCACACACAGTCATAAACATTTCATACTTTTTTCTTCAATCAAGAGTTCTAACCAGTGGATCTCACGATTTAACTGGGATATAAAGCAATATTGAAGTATTTTCACTAATTAAAGGGACATATGGCAATCTTTAAGTATTTCTCTACTTTAAAGGCACACATGGCAACCTTGGAGTATTTTCTCTACTTTAAAGGCACACATGGAAATCCTGAAGTATTTTCACTACTACAAACGGAACACACAGCCAATCTTAAAGATTTTCACTACTTTAAAGGGACACATGGCAATCATGGTTTTTATCATGCATCAACAAACCACAGAAGTGGTCTGTAATGATATAACTTCCATATTTGTACATGTACATCACTTTAAATGGACACACATCAATCTTGCAGTATGTATCAAGGCACAAAAGTGGTCTGAAATAATATACGGTATTTTTCCTAATAGCAGCGCCCGGGCACTAAGCAAAACACTTAAAAAAAATGTTTTTTGGAAAGCAGAGGAGGGGTGTGAGGGGGCAGGGGCAACACTATTATGGGAGACACTCTCATTGGGGGAAATACAATATTACTATTCTGTAGATGTTGGGTGTGAGGGGGCAGGGGGCAGGGGCAACACTATAATGGGAGGTACTCTCATTGGGGGAAATACAATATTACTATTCTGTAGAGGTTGGGTGTGAGGGGGCTGGGCAACACCATTATGGGAGGCACTCTCATTGGGGGAAATAAAATATTACTATTCTGTAGAGGAGGGGTGTGAGGGGGCGGGGCAACACTATTATGGGACGTACTCTCATTGGGGGAAATACAATATTACTATTCTGTAGAGGTTGGGTGTGAGGGGGCGGGGGCAACACTATTATGGGACGCACTCTCATTGGGGGAAATACAATATTACTATTCTGTAAAGGAGGGGTGTGAGGGGGCGGGGCAACACTATTATGGGACGCACTCTCATTGGGGGAAATACAATATTACTGTTCTGTAGAGGTTGGGTGTGAGGGGGCAGGGGCAACACTATTATGGGACGCACTCTCATTAGGGGAAATACAATATTACTATTCTGTAGAGGTTGGGTGTGAGGGGGCAGGGGGCAGGGGCAACACTATTATGGGAGGTACTCTCATTGGGGGAAATACATTATTACTATTCCCTAACACGTGTCAAATATTTCATATTTTTTCTGCTGACATTAGATTTTCTTAAATGTGTTTGTATTTCTCTGTTTTCCCAGCATGCCACAGAAGTTTTCTGTGGTACAGTGCATTGGGTAGTAAAGCATCACAATGGTTAAACACGTACATTTAAAACTATAGAAACTTTCAAGACGTTTCTTACTAGTTTCTGCTCTCTCGGCAATATGCTAACCAAAATTATTATGAACTATGCCTTATATCTGTGTTATTTACCTGTTGAAAATATGTCATTTTGCCAGTTTACGGATCAATGTCCCTAAAAGTTTAAAAAAAAATCATGGATCTTTTGACGATCATTTTACACTAAAGTGTATTAAAAAAAACCTGTTCATTTCTATTTTATTTTAACTGTATTGCTTTTCCATTTAAAAAAATCACATCCTTCAGGCAGTAACGGATCACTTTTATTGATAAGTGTACACTAAGTGGGTAATTACTCAAGTAAATATGTGCCGAATCTTTGCGCTAATGTATAGTTGTATGCTTATATGATCAATCTTCAAATATGAAAAATTTCATAAAAAACAAATGCATCTGAGCTGAATAAATGAAATGTAAACATAAACTGATCCGCTACTACCGATGATCCGCAAGCACTGTATTAATAACATATTGAACCAAACATCTAACGCACCAGTAGACAATACCTTTAATATCTCAATAATAACAATCAATAATTAAAAAAAAAAAATTCATTCTGAACGAGACAAATATCTTGTCAATATAAATGACTGTAAATTTAAAAAAATCATTCAAATCACCAATGGTACCAGTCGGCACGTAATAATACATTAAAGGTATTGTCTATTGGTGCGTTACTGTTAGGTTCAGTATACAACAAACCCACCATCAGAGACAGGTGATACGAATGATATATTTAAACTTACAGTCGTTATTGTTATTGACAAGATATTTGTCTCCTTCAGAATGAAATTTGTTTTGATTTATTGATTGTTATTATTGAGATATTAAAGGTATTGTCTACTCACCCAGGTGCGTTAGCTGTTTGGTTCAGTATAGATAACTCTATGCAAACAAAGACGGCCGCAGGCAACAACGTTTAATGTTGAATCAAAATACTTTTCATCAAGGACCAACATCATGTCATGCTGATCATTTTAGAAAAAGTCCCATATCAATATGACTTACTGTTTTCAAGAAGTAGTCGCTACAATTTCCAGCCGACCTGAATTTTTGCTAGGATCAACTAGACATCAGTGCAACATTCCTTTGAAGTTTCATGAAAAACCGTCAAGTATTTTCAGAGGAGTAGTCGCCACAAGTTTTACCAATATAACTCTATATAAACAAAGATGGCCACTGGTGGCCATGTTTGACATCCAATCAAAACAAACTTTGGTTAGGACCAAATACATGTCGTGCCAGTCATTTTGGTAAAGGTTCCAAATCAATATCACTTAAGGTTTTTGAGAAGTAGTCTCCACAAAATCACATTTTTAAAATCTATTTTTAACTCTGCTGAATTTCGGGCCGACCTGAATTTTTTCTAGGATCAACTAGACATCAAGAGGAACATTCCTGTTAAGTTTCATGAAACAAGTAGTTTCAGAGGAGTAGTTGCCACAAGCTTTTCCTATATAACTCCATGTAAACAAAGATGGCCGCTGGCAGCCGTTTGACATCAAATCAAAATGAACTTTGGTTAGGACCGACTACAAAATCACATTTTTAGCAGTAGCGGCCATCTTGAATTTCCGGCCGACCCGAATGTTTGCTAGGATCAACTAGACATCAAGAGCAACATTCCTGTGAGGTTTCATGAAAATCTGTCAAGAAGTTTCAGAGGAGTAGTCGCCACAAAAAAAAGTTTACGGATGGACAGACGGACGGACGACGGACGCCGCACCACGGCACCACGGCATAAGCTCTGCTGATCTTTGATCTTATGGTATGATTTGTAAGTACAGATTACCTGGATTTTTTTTAAAGTTTTTTTTATAAGATTTCCAAAACTTTGAATTCTGTCTTGGGGAAACCCTAACAAATTGAAAGTGCTTTCCTGTGTTTTCCTATCTATATTGTATAATGACCAATGTCTGTTTTACAGATATGGTCGTAAGATTACAAGCTGGCTGCCTGTGAAATGTTAAAAGAAAAAGATGAAAGTGTGATAGTGTGAATAGATAAAAGAGTGTTATTTTGGGTATTAGCCAGCCATATAGCCATGATTTTCATAGCCAGTTTTGAAATATCATGGTTGAAATTGGATGGAGATAAAAAAAAAAATGTTTATATGTTTACTCTTATTCTATAAATAATATATATATATTTTTTTTTTTAATATGATTACATACATGTATATTGATAAATGCCTTCATTAAAATGTACCATTTTCATGTTTTCTATAAAATAAAAAAAATCCCAAAAGACCCAATAAATTCGGTATAGAGTATGAGAAAATTATTTTGAACATGCAGTCTTTCGTTTCTGACTTAATGAGTTAAACATAAGTAAAATAAGAATTTAATAATATTCTAAAACTCTAAGTGTTCTTCAACTTCACTTTGATTTTTCTGTAATGCTCTCTTTTCAGGTCAGACCTTTTCCAGAAGAAAGGGGCGTCCGTGGCCGAGTGGTTAGAGTCTCTGACTTGAGATCACTTGCCCCTCACCACTGTAGTTTCGATTCCTCAGGGGCCCTAAGAAATCTTTATGTGAGGAAGCTATCCAGCTGGCTTGCAGAACATCAGTGGTTCTACCCAGGTGCCCGCTTGTGCATGAAAATTGCCCGAAAGGGGCACCTCAGGTCTTCCTCCACCAATGGAAGCTGGAAAGTCGCCATATGACCTTAGCTGTTGGTGCGACTATAAAATCCAATTCAATTCTTCCAGAAGCAACTTATATATTGGCATGGGATATTTGGGAGAATAAATTGATTATACACTATAATTCTTCTGCAGATCGATCAATCACGAAAGAAAGAGCTAACCAATTGTTTTGTGTATAATTAATTCAATTAATTCTGTAAGTAATGCAATAGAAAATTCATTATATCGTTAATTTAATAAAATGAACAGTCTTGAAAACTTTCTCCCTGGTTTCAACTGATTCAAGTTTCCTACATGATCAGATTCATTTAACGATTATTTTTTTAGAAGTGACAGGTTTCCAATGTTTGAGGATTAGCTGTATGTGGACTTATGTGCTATCTTCTGGATTTTTTTCTCAATAGAATCGATACAAATTAAGACCAAAAACCTAAAATGTGTGTAAACTTCAACCAATCAATAATCTTTATTGCCTCTGTCTTAGTCACTAAGACCCAATGTGCTCACGCGAGAAACATTGTGTATCTTTTTGCAAAGTTTAGTCCATTAATGGGCAAGTTAATATACAGTGAAACCTGCTATATCCAACATCACTCAATGCCTGCACTTCATGTCAAATAACGGAGATAGTCGTTATGTCAAATAATGGAGATAGTCGTTATGTCAAATAACTGAGATAGTCATTATGTCAAATAATGGAGATAGTCAGTATGTCAAATAATGGAGATAGTCGTTATGTCAAATAACGGAGATAGTCACTATGTCAAATAATGGAGATAGTCGTTATGTCAAATAATGGAGACAGTCATTATGTCAAATAACGGAGATAGTCGTTATGTCAAATAACGGAGATAGTCGTAATGTCAAATAACGGAGATAGTCGTAATGTCAAATAACGGAGATAGTCGTTATACCAAGAGTTGAGTAAATTATGAGCATTTAAAAATTATTATTTATTTAATTAGTAATGTTTAACAGGCATGGCATGATTGCAGATGGACTACTTTGACAATTTAGAGGATTTCTCGTCAATGTGACACTATAATTTCTAGACATTGTGTAAATGTAATCATAAGAAGTTAAGTTACTGAGGTTAAGCGGTTTAACCAGGGTATAGTTTCGGGAAAATAATGCAAAATATGACCTTGACCTTGGTATTTTTTGTCATTCAGCGATGTCCACCAATGAAAACAATACATATGACCAAGCATCAAAGACATAAAGTTAGGCAATCATAAAGTTAACTGAGGTTAAGTTACCTAACCAAGCTTGTTACCTAACTAAGGTTAAGTTTGGGGGAAATAACGCAAAATATGACCTTGTTTTTTTTGTCATCCAGCAATGTCTATCAATTTGATGCCAACTAGAGTTGTCGCCTTTTAAGGGCGACAAATATACCGCCACTACCAGTCCCCACCCCCCCATTCCCCACCCTACTGTTTGAGTAAAGATTGAGTGGAATGGGATTTTCATGATCAGGTAATGGTGTGGCCTTGACCTTTAACCTACTGACATCAAAACCAATCGTTGCCATCTTTTCATCACAGGCAGTCCACCTATGAAGTTTTATGAGATCTGCTTCAGTGGGTTATGGAGTGGACAAGGTTTGTCATTATTGTGTCCCTGTGACCTTGACCTTTGATCTACTGACCTCAAAACCAATGAGGTCATCCTCTCACCACAGGCAGTTCACCTATTTATAAAGTTTCATGAGATTTGCCTCAGGGGGAAAGGAGTTATGAAGCGGACAAGGCTTTTCATTATCGGGTGCTGGTGACCTTGACCTTTGAGATATTTATTTCAAAATCAATAGGACCCATCCTCTCACCACAACCAGTTCACCTATGATGTTTCATGAGATTTGACTGAGGGGGAGAGGAGTTATGGTGCGACGACAAGGTTTTTCATTATCGGGTCCCAGTGACCTTGACCTTTGACCAACTAACCTCAAAATCAACAGGGTTTCTCCTCTCACAACAGGCAGTTCACCTATAAAGTTTCATGAGATTTGCTTCAAGGGGAGCGGAGTTATGGTGCAGACAAGGTTTTTCATTTCCGGGTCTCGGTGACCTTGACCTTTGACCTACGGAACTCAAAATCAATAGAGGTCATCCTCTCACCACAGGCAGTTCATCTATGAAGTTTCATGAGATTTGCTTCAGTGGGAGAGAAGTTATGGAGTGGACCAGGTTTTTCATTATCAGGTCATGGTGACTTTGACCTTTGACCTACTTATCTCAAAATCAATAGGGTTCATCCTCTCATCACAGGCAGTCCACGCATGAGATTTTATGAGATTTGCTTCAGAGGGAGAGGAGTTATGGAGCGGACAACGTTGCGTCTACAGACAGAAAGATGGACAGGGTGAAACCAGTATACCCATCTAAACCATCTAAACTTCGTTTAGTTGGGGTATAACAATAGATATGACCAAGAATCAAAGACATAAAGCGAGACAATCACATAAAGTTAACTGAGGTTAAGTTACCTAACCAAGGTTAGGTTTGGGGAAAATAGCACAAAATATGACCTTGACCTTTGTAATTGTTGACGTTCAGTCATGTCCACCAATGCCAACAATACATATGACCAAGTATTAAACAAAGAAAATGAGGCAATCACATACAGTTAACTGAGATTAAGTTACCTAACCAAGGTTGTTACCTAACCAAGGTTAAGTTTCGGGAAAATAATGCAAAATATGACCTTGACCTTGGTAATTTTGGCATTACGCGATGTCCCTTGACCCAACAAAGCATGTGACAAAGTTTCAGAAAAATTTGAGCAGCGGTTGTTGAGTTATAGTTGTTTAAAAGTGTGGCCGCAGGAAAAGTGACTGCTATGTCTCGCTATCCACGATAGTCTCGCTACCCACTCTCGTTGGCGAGACAAAAACTTACACACTCATTTTATTGATTTTTTTTTAGGGAAATTTTAACAAATAAAAGGGAAATAACATACGCCCCAAAAAACTGTAATTTACTCTAATAAATGAAAAGTGGAGTCGTGTTTTTTGTTATGTAAACATATTACAGCAGACGTGTTTAAAGCGGAAATTTCTCAGTCAGGATAAGTCTGTGAAATGCTGCAAAGTGCTTTATGAATAATTTATCTGGCATTCTCGCAATGGAAAAATATCCCAACAGAAAAATTACCAAGCATTTTCTCCCTGTTTTCCAATAAAAATCAGCACAAAGAATGCATGCATGGCACAACACACATGTGGTGTAGCTGTCAGGGAATACCTGGTTCAATAAGCCAGTATGGCGTCAGTTTTTTTTCAGTTTAAGTGATCTAATGCAAGTAAAAATATGTTATGTTTTCATCATTATTTATCACATAACTTGCAGTGTGGGAGTGTAATAAAGCCATGATGTATTTATCATATTACACTAGTGAAATAAATATGCAAATGAACGCTGAATCATCGTTCAGACTTCTACATTCAGTTCGGAGTACATCAAAATTGTCTCGTTGACTTTCATAGCTATTGAAATACCGGATTACGGCAACTGATGAGGTAATTCCATTGTTTGAAGTAATACGGAAAAGACCGAATAAACATACGATGTCATCATACAAACATACGATGTCATCATACAAACATACCACATCACCTGTCCTATGACAACTACAGTTAGGGCAGGCGCTTTTATTAGGGGAAATACGGTATATTCAGAGAACCACTTGATTTTTATTCCAGAATAAACATCGTACACGATTAATCGTATAAGCCACGTATAGTCCGGAGATCATGACAAGTCATTGTACAACAGATGGCATGACACAATAATCTCCCAGATTCATTGTCTACTGTATATATTCAGGGTTCAAATTTAACACTTATTTACTTGCTAAATGCAAGTATATTTTTTGCAGATTGCAAGCAGAAAATATTAGCACTTGCTAATTTTTTCAAGTAATTAAAGAAACCCACTTGGTCTCAGTCTACATTTATTCACTGAAAATATTTAACTTAGTTAAATATGTGGATATAAGTAAGTATAATTATACTTTATTACATTCCTGCATCCTGGCTTAGTGTGAAAATGTCATTATTTATATTAATCACAAAACTTATGGTGTGGGAGTGGAATATTTTCTATATTCTATATTTTCGATATACCACTAGATATAGAAGTATGTAAATGAGCATAGTATGCGCTGTCCAAAAAAAATGATAATGACTATGATCCAATTCCCACGGTTTATGTTGGTTTCGCGTGTTAAAGCGACAGGCAAAATGCAATAAGTCGATATGTGAGTTATGTGATAAATAGAATCTAACATTCGTTCTCATTCATTATTGAATTTATTAAACTCGTTAGCAAAAACGATATAATGCTCGCCTCGCATTATATCATTTTGCCAACTCTTTCAATAAATTCAAGAATGAATGAGAACGAATGTAAGATCCTCTATATATAGCAATCCTTCTAAAATCAATCGAGGTTTTAAAGTATTAATGCAAGTAGCTTGATTAAAATAGCATGTAGAAAACATTCGCACTTGCTAAACAGCTAGCAAGCAGCTAAACATATTAAATTTGATCCCTGATATTCCCAGGGAGACAATATCCAGATAACAAAATAAAGGATTTCACATTAGATATTACACTGGCAGGCTGATTTTCACTTGCTTAAACATAACAAGTTTCTGTTTTTCCTAATATGGAAACTTGAATGCGTTTAGAAAATTATCGGTGTACAACCAATAACAAAGCTATCGTGTTACTTTTCAGATAAATGTGTGACTCATAAAAACGTATGGGACTTCATCAATGGACAAAGTGATCCCTAAGTGTCAACAATGCTATGCAAGAATTTGAATTGAATTGGATTTTATGGTCGCACCAACAGCTAAGGTCATATGGTGACTTTTCCAGCTTCAATTGGTGGAGAAAGACACCAGGTGCCCCTCCGGACAATTTTCGTGCACGGGCCGGCACTCGGGTAGAACCACCAATGTTCCGCAAGCCGCCGGATAGCTTCCTCACATAAAGATTCAACCCCACAGCAGTGAGGGGTAAATGATTTCAAGTCAGAGACTCAGACTATGCAAGAAACATAACAAGACAAAAACATAACATTTATTAACAAATTATTTCCTACGGAATTATAAATGCAAGAAATATTTATTTTCCTCCCAAATGAAAGCAAAGTAGATTTGTAGATATACATAACCTTTTCTTAATTCCTTCGAAATTTCACATTTATTCCAGGCATATAATCCACATATTTATTAGCAGATTTCACTGTCTCCATCTTTTCCGGAGTCTAAAAGACCCAAATTACGTAGATCAAGTCAGTAATTTATCAGAGAAACTGGTAATTACTGCAGATTGGTGCTTTCAATACCAAAAGAGTGTGTGATTATGCACATGATTGTGTATTGGATGAATATATTTCAAGACTGGTTCCAGGAAATGGCGCATCCTGATCTGTCATTCAGAATACTTGTATGTCACCGATTCAAAGCAACCCGGTTTATCCCTAACCAGTGTGACCCCTTAGGGATAGAATAAGACTTGTCTCATATAGAGCATACCGTATATTGTATAGCTGTTGTCTGCATTGGATTTGCGCAATCACTAGTTCCAAGAAACTAAGGTAAGTAATAAGTGATGGAGTGACACCTTGTGATTGGTGATCTAATGTGATGGGTGACCTTGGGATGGGTAACCTAATGTGATTGGTGAACTAATGTGAAAGGTGATATTGGGATGGGTGACCTTGTGATGGGTGATGTAATGGAATTGGCGACCTTAGGATGGGTGACCTAATGTGATGGGTGACCTTGGGATGGTTGGCCTTGGTATAAGTGACCTTAAGACAGGTGACCTTGGGATGGGTGATGTAATGTAATTGGTGATATTGGGATGGGTGACCTTGTGATGGGTGATGTAATGGAACTGGTGATATTGGGATGGGTGACCTTGGGATGAGTGATGTAATGGAATTGGTGATACTGGGATGGGTGACCTTGGGATGAGTGATGTAATGGAATTGGTGACCTTGGGATGGGTGATTTAATGGAATTGGTGATATTGGGATGGGTGACCTTGGGATGAGTGATGTAATGGAATTGGTGATATTGGGATGGGTGACCTTGGGATGGATATTGTAATGGAATTGGTGACCTAATGTGAAAGGTGATATTGGGATGGGTGCACCTATGTGATGAGTGACCTAATGTGATGGGTGATATTGGGATGGGTGACCTAGGGATACGTGACCTTAAGATGGGAGACCTTGGGATGGGTGACCTTGGGATGAGTAACCTAATGTGATTGGTGAACTAATGTGAAAGGTGATATTGGGATGGGTGACTTTGTGATGGGTGATGTAATGGAATTGGTGACCTTGGGATGGGTGATGTAATGGAATTGGCGACCTTGGATTGGTGACCTAATGTGAAAGGTGATATTGGGATGGGTGACCTTGTGATGGGTGATTTAATGGAGTTGGTGACCTTGGGATGGGTGATTTAATGAAATTGGTGACCTTGGGATGGGTGATTTAATGGAATTGGTGACCTTGGGATGGGTGCCCCTATGTGATGGGTGAACCCATGTGATGGGTAACCTAATGTGATTGGTGATATTAGGATGGGTGACCATCAATACAAATTACCATGCCTCTTCACAAACACCAATATCAATCTCTGAATTCATTTCCAAACCAGAAATCCTCATCTTGCAGCCCACAGAATGTCAAACTACATGTATCTCCATTATTGTGATTATTAATTATCGCAGAGATATTGCAATAGCTTTACTGTAATGTTTATTCATGCCTACTACATCCTGCGACAATGCCTTCCAAGATGACATTGGATATCAGACCCAGATCCATCATCCCCGAAATAATCAATTTGTCGGAGAATATGAAGATTGCAAAATGGATGTGGTGACATTATATTCTGAGTGACATCATAACATACTGATATTGTACATATACACTTCAGAATTGATTTTCGCGTACGAGTACATTTTGAGACGGAAAGCTTCGACAAAAGGTTTTCGATTTTCTGGAATGACAAAAAGATATTATTAGCCCTGAGGGAAACTGTCTGAAAATTAATTACTTTTTTTCTGTTCTGTTACTTAGTGTCTGCAAACTGAAGAGCAGATATGGATGGGGGGGGGGGGACGTACCACTCAAGATACAACTATAGGCAAAGTTTTAAAGGTCTAGTGCATAAAGCTTGTGAAAAAGTGACCTAAACGCAAAAGTTAAACCTAAAAATTATTAAGTTATCTGCCCTTTGCTTGGAGGGTCAAGGTCACTTGCACATTTGCTTTGTCATGTTGCGATGTACCACCCAAGATACAACTATAAGCAAAACTCAAAAGATCTAGTGTATATAACTAGTGAAAATAACCTAAACGCAAAACTTGAATGTTGACGTCGCCGCCACAGGAAAATCAAAATATATGTCTCTTTTTTTCTTCTAAAAGGCGAGACAAATATTACGTTTTATTAGAGTTCCCTTGGATACATGGCGCCCGGGTGCTACTAGTAGGGGATATACAGTATTCCTGAATCCATAACACGCACCTTATGCAAACAGAAGGCAGATGTGTTTTACATCATTGTCACAGGTTTCCTCATGGAATATGGATTTTGTTAACAAGAATGATCGCAATTTCATGAATTTCTAAATACCAATATGTTAATTGCAACAGATAAAAAATAACTGAAAATTATGTTTAACATTTGCAATCTGCTGTCAACGGAGAGAACTACGTAGCTTACTCAGAGAAAAAGAAATGCAGGTTTTGATGACAGGATAAATTTGAAACAAACGGCAATATAAAATACCATATTTCCTCTAATAGTAGCGCCCGGGCAAAGTGCGAAGGGGGCGCTACTATATTGGGTTAAAATTTTTAATATATTTCACCTCCTTTCCCCCCCCCTCCCCCTCCCTCTCACCCCCGCCCTCCCCGACTTTTTCCTTATAGAAATACTGTATGGCAATCTTTTACTGTGACACCAGTATTGACTAAACCTAAGCCCGACAATATAGTGCATGAGTATATCACTGTCATCACTCTGCATCTGTATGATACAATATCTGTCGAACTTGACGATTACAACATAGGTTGGTTGCGTATGAATTAAATAATAAAGTTAATAAAAGACAAACTAAATAATAACAGTCTGCGAAATTACCTTTTGGACTTGGTTGTCCTACGGGCAACCATTTCAACAAAATTGGTTAACCGAAAGGAAAAGTGGTTGCCCGAAATGTTTCTTTTAAAACCTGAAGGCTTTATTACTCTAATGATATATGTAAACAAAGCAAAACATGATGTCTTCACAATATTTATTCATTACTCATTCTTTTGTATACACAGAAAGAAGATTGCCTATGTCGTTCTCTGATAAGTCACAGTCATCATTAGAGTCATCATGATTTTTGACTGTTCATGTTTTTTTAAGTTTCAATCCGCATGCCAGAACACCTTTTTACAAAGGCACCATCAGTGTCTAATCCGGATTCTGTCTGTGCCCTAAGGGCACTGCATTTTAACATCTTCGGTACACAGCGTTTTTTTTCACCATTTTGGGAATGGGTCCGTGTCCGGTCAAATTGGGAACAAGAGGGCCATAATGGCCCTATATCGCTCACCTGAGTAAATCTGAAACAATACAAGAGGGCCAAGATGGCCCTAAAGCGATCACCTGAGTACTGGCACATTATCGAACTTCTTCGAATTCTTATGGTCATATACAATCTGTGCAAGTTTGATTAAGATTGTTCAAGAAATATGGGCTCTGTTGTGTATAACAACATTGAGATAGACGGTTTAAGACCTTGACAAAGTTTGGTGAAGATCAAATACAAAATGAAGGTGCTAGAGAGCAACACCTTGGGCAGAGCCAAATGTGACCCCAGGGCTACATGTAATATATGAGAGCGGTGTGCTTTGTGGTTTTAGAGAAGATTTTTTAAGTTTTTCCCTATACAAGTCTATGTAAAACATGACCACTGGGGCGGGGCCAAATGTGAACCATTTGAACAAACTTGGTAAAGGACCATAAGAGTATAGTAAATGCAAAATATTAAACCTCTGGCTCTTGTAATTCCAGAGAAGACGACTTTAATGTAAAACTGTGACCCATGGAGTGGGGTCAAATTTTACCCCAGGGTCACCATTTGAACAAACTTGGTAGAGGACCATAAGCTTATAGCAAATGCAAAATATTAAACCTCTGGCCCTTGCAGTTCCAGAGAAGAAGATTTTTTTCAGTTTTCCCCTATACAAACCTATGTAAAACTGTGACCCGCGGGGCAGGGCCAAATGTGCCCCGTGGGTCACCACATTTGAACCAAATAGGTAGAGGACCATGAGCTTATAGCAAATGCAAAATATTAAACCTCTGGCTCTTGCAGTTTCAGAGAAGAAGATTTTTTAAGTTTTTCCCTATACATGTCTAAGTAAAACATGTGACTCTTGGGGCGGGGCCAAATGTGACCCAAGGGTCACCATTTGAACAAACTTGGTAAAGGACCATAAGTTTATAGTCAATGCAAAATATCAAACCTCTCGGTCTTGTAGTTTCCAAGAAGTTTTTTAATTTTTTTCCTATATTAATTTATGTAAAACTGTGACCCCCGGGGCGGGGACAAATTTGACCCCAGGGTCACCATTTGAACAAACTAAGTTGAGGACCATAAGCTGATGCTACATGTTATACATGAGAGCTTCGTGCCATGTGGTTCCAGAGAAGAAGATTTTTTTCAGTTTTTCCCTATACAAGCCTATGTAAAACTGTGACCCCCGGGGCAGGGCCAAGTGTGACCCCTGGGTCACCATTTGAACAAACTTGGTAGTGGACCACAAGCTTATAGGAAATGCAAAATATTAAACCTCTGGCTCTTGCAGTTTCAGAGAAGAAGATTTTTTAAGTTTTTCCCTATACATGTCTATGTAAAACATGTGACCCTTGGGGCGGGGCCAAATGTGACCCGAGGGTCACCATTTCAACAAACTTGGTAAAGGACCATAAGTTTATAGTAAATGCAAATTATCAAACCTCTGGCTCTTGTAGTTTCCGAAAAGAAGATTTTTTAAAAAAAAGTCCTATATAAGTCTATGTAAAACTGTGACCCCCCGGGGCGGGGACAAATTTGACCCCAGGGTCACCATTTGAACAAACTTCGTAAAGGACCATAAGCTGATGCTACATGTAATACATGAGACCTCTGTGCCTTGTGGTTTCAGAGAAGAAGATTTTTTTAAAAAATGGCCATTTTTGACCCCAGGGACTTCATTTGAACAAACTTGATAGTCTAGGCATTGGCGATCATTTTAAGAGAAAAACTGTTGAAATCTGTCCAGCTGTTCTTGAGAAGAAGATTTTTTAAGGTTTCGACCATATATGGTAATGGTGGCCATCTTGGATGTCGCGCTGACCTAATTTTAACAAATCTATAAAGCATTCATCTAAGGATCATCCACGTGAAGTTTGGTCAAAATTGGCCAGACGGTTTCTGAGGAGAAGTCGTTTGAAGCAAAAGTTAACGACGGACGACGGACGACGACGGACGAAGAGTGATCCCAATAGCTCACCTTTGAGCCTTCGGCTCAGGTTGAGCCTTCGGCTCAGGTGAGCTAAAAAACACGCGATTTTTCTCAAAATTGGGAATAAACGCACGTTTTTTCTTAGAATTGGGAAAAAATGTTTTTGTATTTTGTTCAATTTACACAGAAAAGCCGAAGAAATGTCGAAAACCCTGGTAAAAAACTTTATTAAGAAGATTATTCTAAAACATTTTAGAATTTTGGGAAGAAAAATCTTGAATTGGGAATTATTTTTTTTTTAAATTTTTTTTTTTACTCAAAATTGGGAATTGGCGATTGGAAACGGGTCTGTTTACCGGACCCGTCCAAAGAAGGAAAAAAAACGCTGGTACATTTAAGTCACTCTCGACCAACTTGCCGAGAAGAAACAAAATTTCTGTCTCTTTTGGCTTCGTAACGCTTACTGGACTCTTGTTTGGACTCTTTCACTGGTTTACCAGGAATGGCACCCGTCACGTACCGCAATATTGACATTCTGTGACAACCGGAAACACGTTTTTACCGACGCATGCGCTCTTATTAGCATATTGATGCTGTTTATTTTATTCTCATTGGGTGGAATAATTCACGAACCGTTTGTGTATAATTGTAATTTTCCGTTGCTCTATCGATCGGAACTCTTCGCCAATTTTCGTACTCGGTAAATGTGAATTCCCGAGTGACGGAATCCGTCGAAGCAGTTCCGATTGGTTGCTCTATACAAAATAAAGAATTCGGCAAAATCCGATCAAAAACGAGGTAGTGACGAGTTGTGACCTTCCATAGAGGGATACAATTAATTGATCAATTCCTCGTAGCGTTTATACCGGTGTCACAGTAATTTTCTCAGCATCAATGAAAACAAAGCAGAAATCGTGTTTCCTGTTTGACTTTTATACTTATTTTGATTGACAAATAGCTTTGCGCTTTCAGAAATGTTGGTTATCAACCAAAGGGGGAACATGGTGGTTGTCCTGTTGGTAAATTAGTTGTCCCGGACAACCGGACAACCGCTAATTTCGCAGACTGTAATAAACTGAAAGAAAGGAGATAAATAAAAGTGGTAATTTGTATTGATGATGATAGCTCTTTAAGGTTAATGTTATAGACCATACCGGTGTCGTGGTAAAAAAACTCCCATAATCAAATCCATTAGCAGTAAAGACGGAAAAAATTATTAGGGAAGACGCTACTAATAGAGGAAATACGGTTTTAAGGATTCAGCTAGATGTCTGGTTTAATGTAAGTCATGTATAAATCGATACTCAAGTTTGCAAGTTCTTTGAATTTTTTTATCGATTACTATACAGATCACTGAATAGAAACTTCTACACAATGAAGTCTTGGTGTTTGTTTGAATGGTGTTTTACACCATGTTTAGCAAGTCAGGCCATATATGATGGCGACTGTTTTGTGGTAGAGGCAGACCCCATGTTTCCTTGGTAGAACCAGTACTATATGCATATACCTCCTGCCATCCATAAGAATCGACACATAGCGGGTTCAAATACACTTGTGAGAAAGTGTTGATTCTTACGGATGGTGGGAGGTTTACAGTACTGGTTCTACCCAGGAAAAGTGGGTGGTCTGCCTCAACCACAAAAAAATGATCGTCATATATAACCTTACATGTGTTAAAAATGACGTAAAACACAATACAAACAAACAAAAATATACACTATCTGAGTGACAAAGGGTTACTTTTTAAAAATCCAGTTGTACTAGATACATGTTAGAATTATAATCATAAATATTCCATGGTATAATGTTATTCCACACACAAGATTACCTATTTGTGTCAACGAGCCGAAAAACATCATTCATTTACCGTTTCTAAATATATATTTGAATTCTAAATATAGTTAACAATAACAATGGACAAATTGGTTTTATTTAAAACACACTTGTTAACATAGTTTGAAAGAATTCCTATTTATATTAAGACTTTCAAAAAAAGAAGATATTGCTTCATTTACACGCACTTAATTGGCCCACTAATTAAAGTATTCAGTAATTTAAGCAAACATAATTAGCACTGGAAAGATATCTAAGCGTGTCAAACAAGTCTTTTTTACCTGACAAATGTCATGAATCACTCCAAAATTTAAACCTAAACCTGAATAAATAGGAGATATATATTGGAAGGCAGATATTTTTGGAAGGCTATAATTATGTCAATCTACTAAATAAATACAGAGTGTAGCCAGATCAATTACCTGTTAAAAGATAGCTATTTTATATCATTATCTAGGCTATATTGACATCTGAGAAGATGTTGATATTCTACTGTTTTTATATACTCTCCTACAATAAAGACTGCTACCTTATAATCCCTAATAAATGCCCCCACATGTTAATCAATCAATTAATGCATCGGATTTTCAGCTTTCAAGTGATTTATTTGTGTGTTCCATTGTGAATGAAACAAAAAAAATCTGAAAAAAGGGGGGTTTATTAGGGATTATACGGTACTACTGAAACATGCCAAATGTCAGTTACCAGCCGGGTTCTCTTTAAAGTAGACCGGTTCCCAAAGTCTTACCCAAAAGAGCCGCCCAATGAGTCATAATAAAGACTGGTTCTCAAAGTCTTATCCTGGACTATCAAGACTGGTTCTCAAAGTCTTTTCCATAAGTGAAGGGTTATATATCATGCTGCCAAATTATGTCACAAATAAGTCACAAGCAAGGTTTTACGCACGCGTAAAATAGCTGCCGAGGGAAATTAGCATTATTTCTTGGTAGGAACTGGGAACAAAGTTTAACATAATAACAGACCAAGTCACGGGTGTTAAAACAATATTCAAAAAACGAGTTGTCACGGAGACGTAAACACGCCAAGACCGGTTTTTTTACCAGACACTTTCTTCCCAATTTGTGCTACCAAACATTTTGAATCAAGGTGGGCGAATCATTGACATGCCTTACAAATTGATTACATATTCACTTTTGTAGCACGACGTGCTAAAGTACATATCAGCACAGAAATATTACTCAAATGTATGGGATGCGTTTGCATTAAACACAGATAAACTGTTCATTGCTACCATGTGTAATTGTAAGATTGCATCATCAAAGTGAAAAAACTCAAAGAAACTATTCATTACTACCTTAACATGTGCAATTACTAAAACAATATAAGAGTCGCGAATAATAAGGTTCTTAGAGTATTATCCTAAACTGGTTCCCAAAGTCTTACCCATGAGTACAGGGTAAGCAAGTATGTAAAAACTGTGATAAATGCTGATTCCAAGTCTTACCAATAACTTCAAAGACTAAGGACTGGGTTATGGGCCAGCTAATGCGAAATTATGTCACAAATAATTGTTATGAAATCTAAAGTCTCACCCATGAGCACATGCAGGCTTTCATTACAATAGTTTAGAAAGCCAGATAGAAGAGGAGGATAGTGTTATAGTATATGTGTATAGCGAATACAGGTAGTTTGTAGTGGTTTTATACCATTGTTTCAAGCTATTACAAGACAGCAGGAAGCAATTCACTATTATTTTTTTTGTGTAAACTTGAACGCTGGGTCAGCAAAGTGCTCAATTATATCACAAATAAATCTTCCTAATGCTCACCTGGTATAGTGTAAACATGGGCCACCCAACTTTTCTGTTTTACAGTCATCTATGCTGAAACATTCCTCCATGTATGCGCATTACACTTTTCCTGCACTCAATGACCACTCAATTTGCAAAAAGTACACAGCCGTAGTTGTTAATTCCTAACTGTTCTTTCTTGATTTCGTTTTCATTCTGAAATGAAAGCAAACTTATTTCACTAATTTTATTATTTTTTTCCAAATTTAACAACCATCACAGTGAGATATAACAGTCACGTATCAACGTTTATAATTGGATACGCAATGGTATGATGGCACGATGGTATATCGTGCTTATCGCCATTGTACCATCGACATGTATACTTGATGGTACGATGATATGATAATCCATCATTGTACCATTTTGCTTACAAGTCGATGAATGATGGTAAGATGACCATTGACCATCGCGCATCAACTTGTAAATGCGGTGTGCAACAATCATCGTAATATAGTAAAAAAAGCAGGATTTTTTTCTCATCAAAGTCAATATTGGTAGGCTTAAAGCCTTTATTTTATGTTAAACATGCTGTTTTTGCAAAGTTTACATATATCAGATAATCAGAGACAGTTTTTAATGAACCTTAAAATTAAACACACAAATACAAGTTTTTTTTAACAAATATAATTAAAAGAAAATTATAAAAAATTGTGACATTCCAATTGCGAATTTTTACTGTAAGTTACATTATTGGGAGAAGACGTACCTTTTGGCAATGGGGATGGGGTCAAGCTTCAGCCCAAAAACAAGAAATGCCACAGAAAGTGACTAATGCCCGCAAAACGGTTTGCTCTTTTCTGATTTGACCTCTAAATGTGACCTTGACCTTTGAGGTACAGACCTGATTCATGCGTGCGACACACCTCCTCACTGTGGTGATCACTTGTGTGACGTTCTGTGGAAATCCCTCAGTACTGTCTAAGTTATGGCTGAGACATGATTGTTTTGGACCGAGGGATGAATAGCAAATAGATGGATGAACAGAGGGTGTGATTACTATATGCCCCCTCTCTTTGCAGGCATAAAATACACTGCACATACACTTAACCTGTTGTTAACACACAACAAAATTAATGGGGTTCATTTCTCTGGTAAGATATTAACAGAATTTATAAACTATGAACTTGAACAATATCAACTTACTTTACTTTTCAATTACACAAAAGACCTACACTTCACAAAACATCAACACCAGTTTATAGCCATAACAAATCCTCTAGGTCTTAGTATTTTATCCCCAAAATCTTACATCAGGCAGACAGGCTTGTCAGATAGCTTACATCAGGCAGAGTTGAGACAGGTTTGCCAGCTATATGTAGCTTAATATAACAGCATCTCACTATACATGTACCTCATGATTCAAAACTTTCATTTCTAGTAAGACCAAATAAAATTATATGCATAGTTCTGGATTCCCAACGGAGTCTCTTTTTAAGAGCCGATCCTAAACATTTTATGGCAAACCTAAATATAAAAGTTTTATTTTAATTTTTTTCAATTTCTTCTTTTTATTTTCTTTTTTTTTTTAATTATGTTCTATACCGTACTGTATCTGTTGCTATCAACAATTATATAAGTTTGTTCAGTTATAAAAGTAATGAGTGAAAAAACAGACAAAATATAAAAAAAAAATTCCCTACCGACTGACACTATTTTTTTTTTATTTGAGCATATAATAGGAACCAAACATATAATTTATTTGGCCTAACTCATCATCAACACTGCAGCAACCCATTTATCCCTGCAGCTGATACAGCCCTGTATAATACCTCAATGATTTATCTATTAGTTAACAATACTGTTGTAATTCATGGTCTTCTACAGGGCATTTAAGTGCACATTTCCCATATCCCTTAAATCTAAAATCTAATATCCTCCTACTCCTAAATTGACCCTCTATTCTTTTATATCTCTTCCCTGACCTTTAAAAACACCATGCAATAACCCTGCAAAATGCATTATACCTGTCTATAAATAGCTACTTGTAGGCTACACTTCTTAAATTTGTTTTCATTTACAGTTAAAATATACAAACATCTAAACAAATCATGATCCCTAAAAATATTGATAGTTCTCTCCCACCCCCACCCCATGACATTCAAATTAAAATGTCCCATATCCCTTAAATTTATTTCTGTGGAAGACTCTGTGTGTATGAAAGAATTTATGAATATTGCAATCTTTCAGTCATATCATGATGCACGTGCAGGTTTTTTTTTGGCTGTTTTTATAGCCGAAATTCGGTCATATTCCAAATGCCAAAACATATCTTTTTTTCCCAATTAAGAGGAAAAAATTCCCAATTTAAAAAAAATTGTTTTTTAAGTGTGCCAATCCAATGATTGGGGTTCAAAAGCTTAAATAAATGCTCCGTTTATCTTGGTGCACAAAAAACAGTATTAAAGATATAATTATGAAAGGAATGCTTTACTTTATATTTTCCGAATTTTATTAAAAATCGCGCTAAAATTCCCAATTTTATGAAAAATCACGCTAAAATTCCCAATTCCAGGAGTACGGGTCATGTTCCCAAAATCATGAAAAAAAAAACTGACGTGTCATGATGGTGTCTTCTTGTAAAAGTGAGCTCAATGCTCAACTTTATAGTGCTGCCACACTGGAATACCACACCATTTTAACAAAACAATGAAACTTTTCAGTTGAAAGGGTACCAGTCATCGAAATTAGGATTTCAAACCACAAGCCCCTGTTCTTTGATTTTAAACAAGCCCTGATAAAAACGAACAAGCCCGGAAAAAAGTATGTAAAAAATTGAAAAAAACACCAGTATACTCACTATGGGCCTAATATAATAGTAACATTTATTCAATTTGATCAGTGTAATGTTTATTTCAATCTCTACAATATCGTAAACAGTGCACTTCAAAACAAAACTTGAGGATATTATGACTGTCAGCGGACAAAATATATTTTACTGTATACTCGTCCTCTCGTCCTGTAGGTGTAGGACGAGTGGCATTGACATGTTACTCGTCCTTATAGGATGTTTACTCATCCTGCTCATATTGTAAAAGTTCATAAGTCAAAGCAGTCAGATACCATCATTTAACACTATTATAATATATAAATAAAACATAAAGGGAAACATCATAATGTGTTTTTTTTTCTTTATATAAATCAATGAAAATTATGAAACTTTAATCAGTATTATAGATATTCATAGCCTATAGTTCATAACAGTCTGCTCATGGCCATTACTGTTACTCTAGCATGCCATGGTAAATATTTTTCCCCTTCTCCTGTGTAAAATTCCCCTTAAAAAAAAATTCCGACAAAATTATTACAAAAATGTTAAACTCCAATACAGGAAAACAACATACTTTTTGCAATTCCCCTTCCTGAAGGCCCTGGTCCCAGTCACCTTAAAGGTGACTAGTACCCTTAAAGATTTCCCCCGTGAAAGAGTTATCTGTATAACATTCAAATACCGTAACGTCCGGGCTCCGTGAAATTAGAACAAGAGCCGCATTTGAGAATGTCTCAAAACAGAAATTCGTCAATTTCCCAATATCCGGTTGTCTTAAATTGCATTTTATCGCTGAGTAAACAGAGTTGCGACTATTTACTGCATTTAATCGCTTAATAAACTATGTAAGAACTTTTTTTTTTTTTTCTACTGAAATGTTACTCATCCTCTCGGACGACCGATTCATGGGTTTCACCTCTGGATTCGAAATTTCAATCGTCAAAACGAGCGGAGGATTGGAATTTTCGTGCCCTGTGACTATTTTATGGATTTTTATGGATGTTACTATCGGCAAATCAATAAGCCTGTTGGGCTTGCAGTGCCTGAAATGAGGGCCAGCCGAAGCTGGCCCGAAAAATTTTTTTTGGGCAAGTAAAAATGTTGAGTCACTGGCCCAAAATGAACATTGGAGGCCCAAATATTTTTTAACTTTTTATGTCAACAAAGTAAAGAAAAATGAGAATAAACAGGTAGAACATTTTATTTTTTGGTCCATTATTCTTCAATAAGTCCTTCCCGGCACATAGCCCGCCACACCCCCGCCTCACTGCTGTATTCCTCATCATCAGAATAATCAGATCATGTGTGGGACAGATTCATTTATAAAGACATGAACCATACACATCTCTAGCCTACATAGAAAAAGTATAAAGTAGAATAATACAAACCTTAAGCAATTTTGTAATCCAGAAACATATTCAAAAAACTACAGCAAAATGTTATCATCTCACTGCTGTGCTGGTATTTGCATGCTGTCATAAAGTTCTGATTCCTTCAAATTGGCGGATACAGGGATCGGAACCTATTCCCCCTTTTTGGAACTATGAGTATATTTTCTTTAAAGTACTTGAATAAACGCAGAAATGATTTTAAGCAGACTTGACGCACAATCGAAATTACCGACTAGCATCGTATGTCGACATTTATGATTAACAGAAAAAATACTCACTTCGCATACTTTGACTGCTTTTTAAAGTCCGCAGCGTTAGTGCGTTTAAGAAATGACCATGCGTCTTGCATTTTCTTTGACTTTACACAGTTATCATATGTTACATGCACTTTCATTGGTTCAATAGTTTATTTGAACCAATCGCTGCGTTCGTAACTAACAAGTCGCAAGAGAAATAAAGAGTTGTCTACCTTTTACCAAGTGACGACGGTAGTTGACAGTTCTCCGAAAATAATTGATTAAAATGATTTTTTTTTACTGATTTTGGGCAGTCGCCCAGACGTTTTTTGTTGGGCCAGTGACAACTTTACTTTGAACAACTTTTGGTCACCCAGACAAGGTATTAATCGCCATTGGCGAGTGGGCGACCGGCCGTTTCAGACACTGGCTTGTGTTCTTGAATATTGGACAAGCCCGCAGGCAGGCATTTTACCAGTCTCGGGCTTGCGGGCTTGTGCTAATTTCAACCACTGGGGTACCGGTACCATTCCCAAACGGGTGAAAAACATTGCTGCAGATTTTTTTTACTAGGCTATTGTTAAGCATAAACAACAGAACCGCCTGCGGGTGCCTGACGCTCGTCTGTTTGTGGACCTAAACCAAAATGCTAAGTTCAAAAAGGGGCATAACTGATACAAAATGCACAACAGAGTTGTGAAATTTGATTTGCTGGGTGATGTAGAACAACTATGCAAAGTTTCAAAGCTGTAGCTTAAGAGTTACTGAAAAAAGTGGACCTTAACACAAAATTTAACCAAGATTCACGCACATGAAAACGACACAGTCGCAGACCAAGTCATAACATTAACTCAACTCGTTTATTCAAAAACAGACAAGCTAAAAATACTCAACTTTAAGTTCTGATGGAGTCTGATTGTAGTTATAAATAATACTGTAACAATCAATACAAGATCAAAACAAATTCAATTTGTTTACAAACACCGGAAGTGATTTATCAGAGATCATAAGTCAAGGGATTTTCTTTACATTGCATATCACTGAGATTTGTTTTACCCTTTTCCATGTGCCTTCTATATAACCATAGTGCACAAATAAAACTTGAAAAATCTATATATTATCTCGGTTCCATGTTAACCCTTAACCCCCTACACATATATAATAGACTGTTCTTTCTTTGAATTAAGAGTTAAAGACCATTTCATTTATGTGACAAATGGGTGTCTTGGGGAATTTGACTGATCAGCAGCTAGACAATGTTACTCGCAGGCTGATCTGGGTTTACAATGGATGATTGTAAACCCTGATCAGCATGCGAGTTACTCACAGGCTGATCTGGGTTTACAATGGACGCAAAGGCTATTATAGTCATGATTACACATATACCGTATACCCCATATAAACGTCCCTGAGGGCATTGGATTTTACAAAACTGCATTTACTTGAGACCATAAAAAAAAAAAGTAATAATTGTTTACATAATAATTATACTTCAAAAATGCTTGTAGTGGGTGGGTGGGTCTTAATTAGCCCTCATGTCAGGCTACTGCCAAGTGCATTTTCTCTAAACTATATCACATAATGTAATGCCCACCTTTTGAAGAAAAACTGTTGGGGGAGGTGGGCATTAATATGGGGGTACACATTAGTCATTGAAAAAAACTTCTAATTTTTTATAAACTTTATTTTTCCAGGAGAATGAGCTGCTGCACATGCATCACATGTGTCTCAACTAGAAGGCTGCGTTGACTGACATGTGCTTGTTTCAGAAAGGACAGCATCACATGTGTCCCAACTAGAAGGCTGCATTGACTGACATGTGCTTGTTTCAGAAAGGACAATCCTAACTATAAAATTTGCATTATGGAACAGAATTCTTTGATAAATTACCGGTATTATTTTTAGGAAAAACATGAATTTTAATGATTTGTAACAAACAATTGTACAAAGTTTCATGATCATTGGTCAATATTTTGCCAAGCTGAGCTAGGTTAGGTTGCAGGTTATAATTTTATGAAAAGTGGCATAACTCTGCTGAAATGAAATTCAAGAGTTATTGGACATGTCAATAGCACTGAATAATCGATAAGCTATAACTGTATAAAATGCCATGACCAAAGGTCAATATTTCACCAAACCGTGAGAAGAGTAGAACACATTTTTAAAATATCAATACTTTTCTTTAACATATAAAGGGCTAGAACTCGGGTAATTTTTAACTATTTTATCTGCCCTTATTTCCTACATATCATTACACGGTAGTGATCATGCACACCTAGTTTGGTCAGGTAAGCTGTTATAGTTTTAGAGGAGTAGGCGAAAAAAAACAACAATATAAAGACTTGACTTAAAACAAAGGGTAATTAATAACTCCTGAAATTGGTAACAAAATGATCTGCCATTGCTTTCTACACATCATTACTTGCTAATGATCTTGCACACAAGGTTTGGTGTAGGTAACTTCATAACTTGACATCATCAAAATAATTTGACCAATCAGATATGATCAGATAATAAAATAAAACACCTTATGGTAGTAAACTCAGTGTTTATTGTTGATGCTCAACTGACTTTAGCCCTTTTATAAACTAATTATAATTTGTAGCAGGGATCACTTTAGGGAGATTCTCTCATTGTTTTCTCATCCAAATATTTCAATGGGCAAATAAATTTCATTACTTTTCACCAATTTGCAGTAAACAAGTTGTGAAAATCTCACTAGCAAATGTAACAAGAGGTCAATGACCTTGAAGCTCTACTGATAGATTTTGATTTCAGGAAGTAGTCGCTACAGACTTGTTTTTTGAAAATCTATTTTTAACCGTGGCGGCCATCTTGAATTTCCGGCCGACCTGAAATTTTGCTAAGATCAATAAGACATTAAGAGCAACATTCCTGTGAAGTTTCATGAAAATCCGTCAGGTAGTTTCAAAGAAGTAGTCGCTACAAGTTTTCATTATATAACTCTATGTAAACAAAGCAGCCATGTTTAAGGTCAAATCAAAACAATTTTCGACAAGGACCAACATCATGTCATACTGATCATTTTAGAAAAAGTCCCATATCAATATCTCTTATTGTTTTCAAGAAGTAGTCGCAACAAACTTATTTATTTTAAATCTATTTTTAGCTGTGGCGGCCATCTTGAATTTCCGGCCGACCTGAAATTTTTCTAGGATCAACTAGACATCAAGAGCAACATTCCTGTGAAGTTTTATGAACATCCGTCAAGTAGTTTCAGAGGAGTAGTCGCTACAAGTTTTTACTATATAACTCTATGTAACCAAAGATGGCCACTGGCAGCCATGTTTAACGTTGAATCAAAATAATTTTCCACAAGGATCTACATCATGTCATGCTGATCATTTTAGAAAAAGTCCCATATCAAAATCACTTATAGTTTTCAAGAAGAAGTCGCTACAAACTTATTTTTTAAAAATCTATTTTTAGCTGTGACGGCCATCTTGAATTTCCGGCCGACCTGAAATTTTGATAGGATCAATTAGACATCAAGAGCAACATTCCTGTAAAGTTTCATGACAATCCGCCAAGTAGTTTCAGAGGAGTAGTCGCTACAAGTTTTTACTATATAACTCTATGTAAACAAAGATGGCCGCTGGCAGCCATGTTTAACGTTGAATCAAAACGATTTTTGACTAGGATCAACATCATGTAATGCTGATCATTTTAGAAAAAGTCCCATATCAATATCACTTATAGTTTTCAAGAAGTAGTCGCTACAAACTTATTTTTTAAAAATCTATTTTTAGCTGTGACGGCCATCTTGAATTTCCGGACGACCTGAAATTTTTCTAGGATCAATTAGACATCAAGAGCAACATTCCTGTAAAGTTTTATGACAATCCGCCAAGTAGTTTCAGAGAAGTAGTCGCTACAAGTTTTTACTATATAACTCTATGTAAACAAAGATGGCCGCTGGCAGCCATGTTTAACGTTGAATCAAAACGATTTTTGACTAGGATCAACATCATGTCATGCTGATCATTTTAGAAAAAGTCCCATATCAATATCACTTATAGTTTTCAAGAAGAAGTCGCTACAAACTTGTATTTTAAAACTCTATTTTTAGCTTTGGCGGCCATCTTGGATTTCACATCAACATGAATTTTTGCTAGGATCAACTAGACTTTATGGGCAACATTTCTGTAAAGTTTCATGAATATCCATCCAGTAGTTTCAGCTGTGAAGTCGCTACAAATAAAAGTTTACGGACATTTACTATATAACTCTATGTAAACAAAGATGGCCGCTGGCAGCCATGTTTAACGTTGAATCAAAACGATTTTTGACTAGGATCAACATCATGTCATGCTGATCATTTTAGAAAAAGTCCCATATCAATATCACTTATAGTTTTCAAGAAGAAGTCGCTACAAACTTGTATTTTAAAACTCTATTTTTAGCTTTGGCGGCCATCTTGGATTTCACATCAACATGAATTTTTGCTAGGATCAACTAGACTTTATGGGCAACATTTCTGTAAAGTTTCATGAATATCCATCCAGTAGTTTCAGCTGTGAAGTCGCTACAAATAAAAGTTTACGGACAGACAGACGGACAGACGGACAGACGGACGGACGGACGACGGACGCCGCACCACGGCATAAGCTCTGCTGATCTCTGATCAGTAGAGCTAAAAATCTGATGAAATTTTGCAGTGAGATTTTTCTCTTCGGATAATTTTGGGCCAGAGAGATTCCTGTTTGTAGTGATAATTATATTAAAAGCTGCATTCTTTGTGTACAGCTATTATCTTTCCTTTGCCTCTTTTTACAACACCAAAATTAATACATTTAATTTAAATTACGGTCGAATATTTAGAGTTTTCATATACAGATTGAGGGTAAAGTCTGGAGTAAACACTTTATTTACACCTAGTGAATAATTATCTATATTAACTATTGGCAGTATGTGAAAGCTATGAATAAAAGGTTTTGAAGAGATGGCAAGACAAATATTTCAAAAAAAATTATTAAAGTCTCGACTTAGAATTATAAAGGGCAAAAGCTGTTGTAATTTGTACCATATTTTGCTGCCCTTATTTCCCATGGCAGTGATCTTGCACACCTAGTTTGGTCAGGTTATATCTTTAAGTTTTAGAGGAGTAGGTGACACAAATTATAATATACATGTAAAGACCTGACTTAAAACAAAAAAGGGCAATAACTCCTGTATGTTTTATCTTGCACACCAGGTTTGGTGTACATAGGTTAACAGCTTTCGAGAAGGCGTCCCAAAAAAGTCACAGACGACAGACATTCAAAACCAGGATGCACAAGTCGTTTTCCGGTTGAATGGCTGTAAAACGTTTGACAGATCAAAATTAACCCTTAGCATGGTGTTCTATGGTATCACGGTACTTAAATGGTTTGACGAAACAAATAAAACTGTAAACAATATTTAAAGAACAAGACCTCGGTCTCAGGGTGTCTCGCCCACCGTGGCAAAACCGCATATGAAATATTTTATTAAATTTGTGCTTAAATGATGTCCACCAAAGACAACACTTCATATGACCAAGTAACAAACAAATAAAAGCAAGGTAATCATAAGAAATTAAGTTACTGAGGTTAAGTGGTTTAACCAGGGTGTAGTTTTGGGAAAATAATGCAAAATTTGACCTTGACCTTGGTATTTTTTGTCATCCAGCTATGTCCACCAATGCCAACTAGAGCTGTCGCCCGTTATATCCCCACTACCAGTCCCCATGCCCACACACATTCCCCACCCTACCGTTTGATGAGATTTGCTTAAAGGGGAGCGGAGTTATGGTGCAGACAAGGTTTTTCATTATCGGGTCCTGCCGGTGACCTTGACCTACTGAACTCAAAATCAATAGGGTCATCCTCTCACCACAGGCAGTTCACCTATGAAGTTACATGAGATTTGCTTCAAGGGGAGAGGAGTTATGGAGTGGACAACGTTTTTCATTATCAGGTCATAGTGACCTTGATCTACTGAACTCAAAATCAATAGGTGTCATCCTCTCATCACAGGCAGTCCATGCATGAAGTTTTTTGAGATTTGCTTCATGGGGAGAGGAGTTATGGAGCTGACAATGTTGCGTCTACAGACAGACAGACAGGATGAAACCAGTATACAATAAATGACCAAGTATCAAAGACATAAAGTGAGACAATCACATAAAGTTAACTGAGGTTAAGTTACATAACCAAGGTTAGGTTTGAAGAAAATAACGCAAAATATGACCTTGACCTTGGTAATTTTTGTCATTCAGTGATGACCGCCAATGCCAACAATACACATGATCAAGTATCAAACAAAGAAATTAAAGATATCAGAAAAAGTTAACTGAGGTTAACTTACCTAACCAAATGATGTTTAGGGTAAATAACGAAAAACGTGACATTGACCTTGGTATTTTTTGTCGTTCAGCGATGTCCACCAATGCCAACCATACATATGACCAAGTATCAAAGACATAAAGTCAGGTAATCACAAGTTAACTGAGGTTAAGTTACCTAACCAAGGTTAAATTTGGGGGAAATAAGCAGAATATGGTAATTTTTTTGATTCAGTGGTGTCCACCAATGTCAACAATACATATGACCAAGTATCAAACAAAGAAAATGAGGCAATTAAATACAAGTTAACTGAGGTTAAGTTACCTAACCAAGGTTAAATATGGTAATTGTTGCCGTTCAGTGATGTCCACCAATGTCAACAATACATATGACCAAGTTTCAAACAAAGAAAATGAGGCAATCAAATTCATTTAACTGAGGTTATAACATAACTAAGGTTACGTTTTGGGAAAATAACGCAAAATATGACCTTGACCTTGGTAATTTCAAGTTTCAGAAAAATTCGAGCAGCGATTGGTGAAATATAGTAGATTTAAAATGTGGCCGCCGAAAAAGTGACTGCTATTACATGTCTTGCTACCCACTATGTGGGTGAGACAAATAAGGAAACTTGAAGCCACATTTTCTTCTAGAGTTTTATGTATAAATGTATTTTAAATGTGAAAATAAGAGATTTGGTTTATATCTGGTACACTAAGGAATGAAATGAATAAAACCAAACAATATTAATAAAAATTATTTATACATATATATGTTTTCGAACCCCCAATATCTGGAAAGTTTCTACATCGCATGTTTGCTTAAATCAACTAGCTGAACCTAATGACAGCAGGAATCATACATAGAGGCTTTCATTTGATTGTTTAAGATGTATAGGTAGGCCTTTATATCAGTAACAAATTCAGAACCAATCGTTTTTTCGTATTTTCGGAACCGCGAAAACCCTTGACATTCGCTTATCTTTACGTCTTTTTTAATTTATTTTGAAAAGATGAACTGCCATATACATTTAAAACATATTTTGGCAATGAAATACACATAAAACCTCCTGGAAACTGATTAATAAATAAGTGTTTTTGTGCAAAATGTTTGCATTTTTTTGTGAAATCCAGATTCAGACACCTCGAAATTATGAATGAACAAAAACAAAACAAATGTCATGTGGATCTAGTCAATCATGTAAAGTATGTAAATTAATGAGGTGTTGATTTGTGTTTAATTGGTTAGAACCTGATTGGCTAGATATTATTCAGTGGTGTAATACTTTATGGTTGGAAGGTGTTGCATGAGAGACTTGATTACCCACCGAGGCAAAAACGACAGTCATCAATTGTTATTTAGGGATTAAGTTAATTACCGGAACACTAAAGTTTATCAGCTTTGTTTGTTTATTTAATGTTAAGTGTTCGCGCGTGGTAGGTGTCAATTGGTTAGTTATGTTGTTTTAGACCACATTCAATGTACATTCATCACAGTGATTAGTGTTGAGGTCTATTTGTAACAGACCGATTACAGCAGAGAAAATAAACAAGTTTGGCTTTTTGGCAATTTCGATGTCGCCAAACACTTTCGCCAACCTTTGAAATTTAGAGCCATTTTCTTTTTGCTTTCGCCATTAGTGATGCCCAGAGGAGAGCCCGACTTCAAATGCTTTCTGTGACCCTTCTACTAAATTGTTATGATATAACATATAATCAATATTACGTAAAAATGTCAGAATTAGATTTTAAAAGAAGGGTACCCTCATTGAGCTTATTATATTTTAAAGGGGATGTTGCACTACGCTCAACAGAATAAAAATTAGTGAATTTTATAACCTTCAAGGTAATGGAAACTGCATGAATTTTAAAGCTCATTTAAGGAAATTGTCAACATTTTTAATTATTTTGAAATATTCTTTTATTTATGATAAAGGCTACTTTTTTTCAATTATTTTATTATATGTACCTAAAGTAATCACATCTATAAAATAAATATTTTAGCAGAGATGTGTGTGGTTTTATAGATTTGACCAGGGAGTAAGATTTGACACTACCATGATACCATAGAACCCTTGATATCATAGGTTGCCAAAACGCTAATCTAGTATGTTTTCGATACTTCCAGCGTCTATGTGGATGCTAAACTGAACTTTTCAGAAAAAAATCTAGCCTATTGAAAGGCAATTTATTTGTATTGAGTTATTTCCCTTTGCCTGGGGATAATGTAAACAAAAGATATTTATTTTATTTTTAATGGTCACTGAAAAAAGTAAAGCTTCATGTAGTGGCGTATTCAAACATAAGATAAAACATTGTGAAATAAGTAAACTTACCATTAATTGTCACTCAGTTTACTCAGAATTGTATTTAATTTTAGAAAATCAATAATTTGTCATTTCTTTGTCGCAACACATTATCATTTTTCCCAAACACAGTGACCGAACAACACATCCGGTTTTGGGGAAATGACTTCCGGAAAGTAGTTTGGTCGGTTCTGCTTGTATCTTTTCAAAGAGGCTGATGTTTTACATGACATACATGGTGAAAGAGCTTAATCTAGTTTTGAGTAAAGTATTGATCAATGTCAAATTCGAGCAAAAGTTCACAACTTTGTTAGAAATCGATTCCTTGTCGCTGCGGTAAAACTCGGGTAATTTTTCGGTAATTTGTCACAAATCGGGTCACAAAAGCTGTGGCCCAGATTTAATCTTACTGATGAAAACACCTTGAAATAAAGTAAATTGAAAATAATGAATCGCGTATTTTATTTCTTTAGATAACTGAATAAAAAATACTTTTGAATTTGTTTTAAAGTACGAAGAGGTAACTGTCAGAATAAAAACACGTGAATTAACTGCAAAGGAAATTAAAATAGTAAACTATGTCTTTAATTAGAAATAGATAACTTAACTGAAACATTTGAAATAAAAAATACGGATATATTGATTTGCAATGATTACGACTGGATAAATTAATGCAAACTTTTAAAATAAATAAATGAAAAATGAAATATTTGATTCGATTGTGATTAATCTAGATAACTCACAGACCTAATAACAATTATTATGTATGCAGATATGTAGATAACTAAATAAAATATATTCTGAATCTGAATCTAAATGTGTACGATTTAGGGCCTGTTACGGCATAAACACATAGGTAGAAAGGCTGTTGCTGTTAGCAGCACTTTACGAGAGCTGATTTGAAGCTCTACAACGATCGCGTCCATACGAAAATGTCTTCCAATCAATAATTGTCTTTTTGAAAGAAAAAGTTTTTGTATTGGTCGTTCTTGCACTCGGTGCTTTATATTATCATCCCAGTTGCACTGTATTGTTTTGAAATACTTTGAATTAGTAAGCACCTGATTGTCTATAAAGTTATTGGCTTGAAAGTCACTGAATACTTTTGCTTTAATACGGCGTTTAGGTCTTTCAGGAATTAGATAGTCTTGGCATTTTAAAACTGGCACCAGCACCTCGACCACCTTAATTGTAGAAAAGCAATATAACAAAAATGAAAAAAAAATGAAACTTAATTTTGATTGCGATTGAAGTGAAACATAAAATAAAAATAATGATTTTTTTAATTTAATTACCATTAATTAATGTTGTATTTTACTTACTGTTGATCATATTTGCACCTGTAATATATTCAAACATTGGTAGAATAACGAAGAAAACCTGAAAACTCAAAATAGTATGCCAGAGGGTTTAATCTCAATATGAAGCCGGATTAATAAATCGAGATGTTACAAACTTCTCCGTGTTTCCCTTTTGAAATCAACATACAGATTTATTTCCATCTCCAGCATGTGCTTCTGACTTGCTATTTCCTTCATGTGTTGCTCAAATTATCGGTGGCCGTACATGCTCCCGTGGTCAACTCAACAAGCCTGGTGAAAACCTGCCGTCAAGATAAGTAGACTAACTGAATCCTCATTGATTTAAGCAAGGCCAACCATGAAAAACTGCCACGCCAACTCATCACTTAAAAGGTGAGGCCCTAAAATGCATACGGGCAATTCTCAGTGACAGGATGCAGACAGTAGTACTCGGAGGTGAGAAACCAAACTCTATACCAGTTACATCCGGTATTCCCCACGGTATTATAACGACCTCACTGGAAGTGTCGCTTCACAAATTGTTTAAGCTGTTTGCTGATGATACGACAACCAAACTGACGAAAACAAGTTGAACCAAACAGGCGGAGAAATTCAAACTTGTTCATCTGTCCATTGTTTTTTTGTTGTTTTTTTATTTACTTTTTTTAACTGAAGCTGAAACTGGGACGCAAATGACGTCATATAAAGCCCTGGCTGAATGTACTAGAACGGACCGTGGCAAAATCTTATTGGTAACTTGCTGGTCCAAGGCCAATGGTAAGCCTATGGCTTCTGGTGGCCCTTCTCTTTGTTGGTTTAATGGTCGAGAGTGTCTACTGCGCAGGTTTTGAAAACAACTAGCATCAACAAGGATTTTTTTCTGTGTTCAGTTCTGGCTCTTTTTTTTTTTAAAGTTTAAGAGTGTTCCCTCTTGTTCTGGTATACGTTGCTAAAGGGAGAACGTGATATCGAATCCTCTAAGGCTGTTAAAGACATGCAGTATATTGGAGTGTAGAAATACCTAGGGATCTTAGCCGTTCGATATATATTCTAGTTTGTTTATTAAGGATGATAGCATTTTTGTTGCCATGCTTTGAATACTTTCAATAGGAGTTTGGGGCTTTTTTAAGTACGGGGACCAAACTGTACTGGTATATTCTAAATGGGGTCTTACTAAAGATTTAAATAATGTCATAAATATATTTTTGTCTAGGTATGTAAATGTTCTCCTAAGTATCTATTTGCTACGGCTATTTTGGAGGTTAAGTGTGTGTTGAAAGTATAATTTCTGTCAACTATCACCCCCGATCCTTCTCCTCGGAAACATTTGTAATCAAGTCCCTTCGATTTTCCCTGCCTTTCATAACATAGTTCATAGTAGTAATTTATTTGCCAATATGCATTCTTTCAGATTTTTTTAAATTAAATTCTAAATCCCATGTTTTCGACCAATCACACAAATTGTCAGTAGTTCTTTGTAATTTATCCCTGTCTTCTTGTGAGTTTATAACTGAGTATGTTTTAGTATCATCTGCGAATAGCTTGACTACTGTTTCAGCTACCTCGGGGAGATCATTTATGAAGACAAGGCAAAGGTTGGGACCTAACACGCTACCATGAGGTACCTCAATGTATTCTTTTTCGGATGTTGCGTGGTTTCCATTATAACCAAAGTTTGATATCTATCCCGCAGGAAGTCTTTCACCCTTTCCAAAACCTTCCCTGCAATAACGTAGCCTTCTAATTTAGTTAGTAGCTTGTTATGTAGTAATGTGTCGAATACTCTCCTAAAGTTGTAGAATATTACATCAAGCTTCTGGCCACTATCAAGTGCATCAGACCAATCTTCCAATACTTCTAATAATTGTATAAGACAATATTTACCCTTCATGAATCCAAACTGGTGTGTCGCAGAACGTTGTTAACTTTGCATATGGTCTATAATATTCTTTTTGATAATTGTTTGCATTACATTTGAAACAATAGGGCATAGCCTTATTGGCCTATGTTTTTCTGGTGATTGTTTATTTCCTGATTTGAAAATTGGTGTATATTTGCGATTTTCCAAGAGCTTGGTACTTTTGATTCACCTAGTGACTTAGTGAATATTTTTGTTAATGGCTTTGTTAATTCGTTTTTACATTCAACTATTACTTTGGGGTGTATACCATCTGCGCCAGCTGATTTATTGGGTTTTAATTCCTTGATTGCTGACAGGACATCGTTTTCAGTTATGATAATGTTGTCAAGCATGGAGTTTACTCTTCTTGGAGGGAAAGCTGGGTTGGCATTTTGTTCGTTGTGTTTAAAAAAAACAACGGCAAAGTATTTGTTTAAAATATTTGCTCTCTCTTGGTCATCTCTGACTGTTTCCATTTTGGTCAACTAATTGTCCTATTGTAGTTTTGGTTTTATTTTTTGACCTTACATATTTCCAAAATAACTTATTGTCGCTATTTATCCAAATTGCAAGGTCTTTTCATAGTTATACTTTGCTAGTTTAAATACATCGGAAGCTTTGTTCCTAGAAGTTTTGTATTTTTTTAAATTTCAGTGTGTTTTGCAATAGAGATACTTTTTCCATGATTTTTTCTCGTCTTTGATCAAATTTGTTGTGTCTCTATCTATGTATGGGAGATTATTATGCTGTCCGGGAGCTCCTATTCACACTGGTATATTTTTTTAACGATAATGTTATTGAGGTTATCGGCAAAGGAGTCACAAGCATCACTGACATTTTTTGTTATTTAATATGTTTTTCCAATTTATAGAGCTGCAGCTTTCCTTCATTTGACCATAGATGCCTTTGAAAAAAATGTTTTGGTTGTTTTGCATTCTATCCTGCTTTAATAGCAACGATAAAAGATCTGTAGCAGAATATGGTCACTCTTCCCTAAGCCAGGGAAGTAATCTATTTTATATATCATGTTCTCGTCAGAGGGCGTGTTATTTTCCCTATATCTTGTTGGTTGTATCACATGTTGTGTTAAAAAATTATCTCTGACCATTTCAAAGATGATTTTCACTAACACTAGTATCATGATTTATCCAGTTTATTTCCTTAAAGTTGAAATCACCTAAAATGCACAGGTGAGAGCAACCCACCGAGCATGCTTCTTGTAGTATGTGCCCGAGGTCAAAGATAGTTTCGAACGTTGAGTTCGTGCCCTCAATGGTTTATTATCTTGTTGCTCTGGCTTTTGCCAAGTCAGTGAGTACCTTCTGTGTGGCTTTCTAGGCTGTTGTTTTGTTGTATTTATATATACACGAGCATCTTTGTGTTTTACTTATATTGCCTATTAATGCTGCCTTGTTGGTTAGAGAATAGTTCATAGTGGGGATTTCTTTATTTACACTGTCCCGTTTTATTGGGATGACAGTAGGGTAAATCTGAGGTTTGGTGCACCCTAGAACTTGGTATAATGTTGTTGTTTTTGTATATATTATGACTCCCCTACCAGATTTTGTATTATTGTGAAACATTTGGTTCCCCTCAATTTGTAGTGTTGTGTAGAGTTGTTCAAAAAATGATGTTTTAAATAGAGTTTCTGTAACTGCGATTATTTCGTGATCCAATACCTGTACTTGTAAAGTTGGTTCGTACATTTTGTTGTTAAGGCTATCAGCATTTGTATATAAAATTTGAAGCATACCTGGTGGGCCGTGATCACTTGATATATTTAAAAAAAATGAAGCCAGAACTGAACGTAAAAAAAAACTCCTTCAGTGTTAGGGTGGTGGAAGATTGGAATTCACTCCCTGACAGTGTTGTCCAAGCACCGAGTGTGAATGCCTTTAAGAGCAAACTAAACAAACATTGGCATAACAATCAAATACAATTTGATTCTAGTTGCAGTAGACACTCTCGACCGTTAAACCAACAAAGAGATGTGCCTCCAGAAGCCACAGGCCTCGGAACAGTAAGTTACTAGTTATATTATTTACACTTTCAGTTTTAATATTTACAGTTAAAAACAAAACTGTCTCTCTATTCACGGTTGACTTCTGGCGAACCCGGTTCGGTACTGGATACCTGTAATCCTCCGATTACTGTCTTACCAAACTGACAATTGTTGAGTCCAGGTACATAGACATTGTCTCGTCCATCATGCTTTTTTTGAGATTTTGCAATCGGACTTAAATGTGTTTTTGTTTCCTGTAAATTTTCTTTTCTTAATGCTAATTTGATATTGGTGGGTTGGTTTATTGCTTTTGGTTTTGTAGTATTTTGGCTGTTTGTCATTTGGGTTTCTTGGCCTAAAATGCGGCTATTTGGGGGAACGATTATCTTGCCGTCTCTTATTATTGCATTTTTATAGTTCTTTTCTTTCTTCACTTTGTTTTGGAGTATAGTCAGCTGCCAGTATTACTCCTGTTAGAAAGCTTGGTTGCTTTAGTTTTTTATGTGTTTGGCTTTAGTTGAAATTTCTCTTCTTTTTTTTTTTAGATTCTAACACTAGGTTAAATGGTCTAGTTTTATTTATAGCCTTGTTTCCTATCCTAAACCCTACTTTTATGTTTATTTCCACGCCCAGTGCTTTGACGATTTGTTCAATATTATTTTGGTCTTCTAGTTTCCTTTGTTCCGAATTGTCATGCTTACTTTCAGATAGATTGTAAATCATAATGTGTTGCCCTCTATTTTTTCTATCTTCGTGTTTTTTTATTCTGGAATCTATCTGTTGCGTTACATTGTCTTGTATTTCTTTTAATATTGAGTATTTAATGCTTTGTGTTTTCTTTTGTACTTTGTTATCTATTTTTATATTTATGTTAGACAGATCGTCTTCTATTTTGGAAAGTCTTCTGTTTACTTGTTGTCTTCGTTCATTTATAGAGCCATCTACTTGTTGTCTTCGTTCATTTATAAAGCAATCTTATCGTTAAAGAGAGCCGTTAAACAACATTCAACATAATCGTTAAAGAGTTGATAATGTATATTTACCAAGTCCATGCCAGGTTAAGACTGGGGTCACAGATAAAATTGTACTGTTCACTATATATATGTGTACATGAGATACATAAAGTCAGGCCACAGTGTATACATGTAAGGCATGGTGCATTTTGGTCTATCTTGTTTCACATTGTAGACATACATTACTATCTGACCACTGCCTTTTTTCTGGTTATTCTCTAGTTGTGATCTTGACATGGGGGTGCTAGTTGGGTTTGTAAACGGCCCGCTGGAGTTTAAACCTTGTTCTAGATTGAAAGGAATACAACATTGTAAACCTGTAAACGATTCAAATTAGGATTTAACAATGTAAATAACATTTTTATTTAGTTGGTTTTTGGTTATGTATTGGTGGGTATGTAGCCACAGGGAGTAAGTATACAGGGAGAAGAAACGGATCGTTTTGCCGTTTTATGTTGTCGCGCGTGTGTTTCACTACTGCGTGAAAATGACTACTCCCGGTTGTCTAGCGCGTGTGTGAAAAAAACAGCAAATTCTTATAAATTATTACACTTACAAACTCAATAAAGGTGCGAAATGTAAACATAAGTATTATTTATTCACATTGTGTCCTCTGATACAGAGCGTGTATTTGTTTGCATGTATAAAGGCACATTTTACCAGACGGTTCCGTGTAACAAAGATGGCGCCACTCTGCGCCAGATAAAAAATGGCGTCACTGTATAGCTATTGCAAACGAGATACGAGACTACGGGTTATTTAGGCATTAATAATAACAAAAAATGAATAGTTGACATATCTATCTTTGTCAAGAAGGTAATTTCATGGTGGTGATTATAAGACAAAGCCTAAAAAGAGGTGATGAAAAATGTGCCTTTTGAGATATCAGCTGAAATTTTTAATTTTTCAAATTAAAAATGGTATGGAGCTATTGCAAACAAGATACGAAGTATGGGTTATTTTAGGCCTTAATAATAACAAACAAAAAGTGAATAGTATACATATTTATCTTTGTCAAGAGGGTAATTTCGTGATGTTGATTATAACAGAAAGCCGTAAAAAAGAGGCTGTAAAAACTGCCTAATTTGAGATGTTGGCTGAAATTTTAACTTTTCAAATGTAACGCGCTTACGAATGATTTACCTGTATCAATAAAATAGTAAATGACGGCGTTCTAGCACGAAAACATAAATCGATAAACTAGAGCGTTTATGAACCTGTTTCTCCTCCCTGTATACTTACACCCTGGTAACAACAACATTCGATTTATAACCAGATCCCGATAATTACCCCGACTCTTACACTTTACTGTCGGAACTATTTTCAACTCCTGCAAATTATTACTCCGCAAACCCGAGCCATTTTGCCATTTTCGGACTATTCGACCACCCCTCTGGTGCAAAATTGGTAATTGTAAACAAACGCACATGGTTTAATCAAGCGTAAATGTCAACCGCAACGATGCAAGGTTTTTGTGAGGGGGTTTCTTAACAAATCAGTCACCAATAATTCGTTTAAAAGGACGCTTATTTTATTTCACAACGTTTCTAGGCCTTCTAAAGACTAAACATAAGATACAGACGGACAGGTAGCCTATCTGCTACTTGGTAAAATTATGCCATGATTGAGAGCCAGCCTTTACTTTTTTAAAGGATTCTGTTGTATCCTTTAATTCCCACTATCTTGTGCCTAGGGCAGATACATGTATAGGATTTGAGATATGGGATGGGGAGGGGGGGCTTAACAAAACATTAAATCATAAATTATTAATTTTCTCAGATTTAAACGGTGGGCTGCTTTCTTCATATACTCCATCACCCTCTTACGAGGAAGTTGTGGAGGCGACACAAAAACAAAAAAAATCTGGCCGTTTCCAATGACTTTTCATAACTTCTCGGATATTAGTGTGTGTGGGCTCAGGAACAACGAGTGTGAGCAGCTTATATATAACACTCTGATGTGTTGATGAGAAGTTTGAGGGCACTGCATTTAAATCCCAGCTGCTTACTGATTTTTATGATTTGCCTGGAATAAAAATCAGTACTCGGCTGGATATGATACATTCAGAATGTTTTTCTTTCCTGTAAACAATGCGACACTAATAAACTATTAAACTAATTATAGTAAAATGCTTTTTAAACAAAGGTCTTCTGCTTTACAGTGTCCTGTTATTTGTAACTGGAACGCATAATTTAACTGCGGCGGTCTTATATTGAGATAAACTTACACAATCACGGAGAGAAACTTTCGCTTTGTATCATCAACTTGTATCATGGTTTTATGTGATAAATAGAATCTCACAATGGTTTGCTGGAGAAAAAATGCCTACCCTAGTCTTTTAGAGCATGCAATAGGAAATATACCAATTATTCTTTTGAGCCCTATGGATATAAAATGTTGAGTCTTCAAAATGTATTTCAGATAAATGATGGATCTAGGATCGTCTTCCAGTAACCATGGGAATGCTATGCTGTCTGGACTTAAACCATATTTTAAATTTGAAGGATTTGATGATGACATTTCAAAAGAAAGCAATGATCTGAATGTCGATGGCAGGTAAGCAATGATAAAAATGTTGATGGCAGGTAAGCAATGATAACAATACTGATGGCAGGTAAGTAATAATCACAGTGTTGATGACGGGTAAGCAGTGATCACAGTGTCGATGGCAGGTATGCACTGATATAATGTTGATGGCAGGTAAGCAATACAATGTTGATGGCAGGTAAACAATGATAACAATGTTGATGGCAGGTAAGAAATGATAACAATGTTGATGGCAGGTATGCAATGATGGCAGGTAAACAGTGATAGCAATGTTAATGGCAGGTAAGAAGTGATCTCAGTGTTGATGACAGGTAAGGTATGATAACAATGTTGATGGCAGGTAAAGCAATGATAACACTGTTGATGGCAGGTAAGCAGTGACCACAATGTGGATGGCATGTATGCAATTGAATAATAACAATGAAGGCAGGTGCGCAATGATAGCAATGCTGATGGCAGGTGCGCAATGATCACAATGTTGCTGGCAGGTAAGCAATGATGACAATGTTGATGGCAGGTAAGAAGTCATCTCAGTGTTGATGGCAGGTAAGCAATGATAACAATGTTGATGGCATGTAAGCAGTGATCACAATGTATATGGCAGGTAAGCAATGATCTCAGTGTTGGTGCAGGTAAGCAGTGATTTCAGTGGTGATGGCAGGTAAGCAATGGTCTCAGTGTTGATGGCAGGTAAGCAATGATCTCAGTGCCGATGGCAGGTAAACAAGATGGCAGGTAAGCAATGATCTCAGTGTTGATGGCAGATAAGCAATGATCTCAGTGTTGATGGCAGGTTAGCATTGATGTCAGTGTTGGTTACAGGTAAGCAATGATCTCAGTGTTGGTGGCAGGTAAGCAATGATAACGATGTTGATGGCAGGCAGAGCTGTAGATAATTTTTGACTGCAGCGAGTATTTACTCATCAGATTCAAAATGATTGAGTAACAAGGAATACGTTCATAGTAAAAAATTTTTTATAAACATTCATGTTTTCATAATGGATGTGAGTTAATACATTTTGAAAGAAACAACTATTCAGATTAAATGAAAGTTAAGTAAAAATAAAAGAAACACTGTATGGCCATATTAGACACATGCTTGGATCAATTTTCATCATGTAAATATGGAACAAACTGTTCAACAGGACAATAGATGCAAATAGAATACTCATGATTTTTAAAAGTTTTGAGTTTTTGTAATAAGTTGATGAGTAATGATACTCACAATTTTAAAAAACAGAGAGTAAAATACTCAAGAACTCAGCTTATCTACAGCTCTGCAGTAGGTAAGCAATGATAACAACATCGATGGCAGGTAGGCAATGATCTCAGTGTTGGTGTCAGGTACACAGTGATTTCAGTGTCGATGGCAGATAGACAATGATCACAATGTTGATGGCAGGTAAGCATTGATCTCAATGTTGATGGCAGGTAAGCAATGATCTCAGTGTTGATGGCAGGTAAGCAGTGATCTCAGTGTTGATGGCAGATAGACAATGATCACAATGTTGATGGCAGGTAAGCAATGATCTCAGTGTTGATGGCAGGTAAGCAGTGATCTCAGTGTTGATGGCAGATAGACACTGATCACAATGTTGATGGCAGGTAAGCAGTGATCACAATGTCAATGGCAGGTAAGCAGTGATCTCAGTGTTGATGGCAGGTACACAGTGATCTCAGTGTCGATGGCAGATAGACAATGATCACAATGTTGATGGTAGGTAAGCAATGATCTCAGTGTTGATGGCAGGTAAGCAATTATCTCAGTGTTGATGGCAGATGCGCATACAGTTTGTCTGCCTTGTCATATTGTGAAGATATAGCATATATTATAGGTGGACAACAATGTATGTCAGAATGTCTTAAAAGTCATAAACAACAGTCATTTTAAATAGTGTATGCATGTATAATCATACAGTGTTGAAGTGAAAAAAGTATCATGTAGGTCTGACAGTAAATTTCGTTTTCTGAAGAAGGTCAAGTAACCAGCGCCGAACGTTTAAGTGACAGATTTCTTTGTTTATGCTACTATAGTGTGTGACATTATTTTTGGTATGGTTGGTCAAATTTCCTTTGACGTCGCAAAGAATTAAAGAAAGTACTTTAGGCTTTGGTGGCAAAATTTTATTAATAAAATAAAAAGCGCTGAAATGACTAAATTGAATCATGAAATGGCTTTAAGATATAGATAGAACATTAACAGGTTCCTATGATACAGCGCATTAATTATAAATTACAGCAAGTCTTATTAGGCCATGGAGTAATCACCCGGTTATAAATAGCTGTCACACGTGATCACCACACCGATATTGACACATGACGCTGGCTTAGCAAGACATTGCGATTTTTTTACCGCCAAGTTTAAAATAACTATAGGAAACACCATCTTTGGGTCTTTTATTTGATATGTTCGGTGTAATTTCCTTTGTTGGCTTAATGCTCATTTGGATATTGTTTATCAATGTAATACAGAAATAATGTATTTGAACAATTCTAAAAAAACAACCAATTGTGATGTACTTCCTTTAAAGAATTTCATTCAGAGCATGCTCAACCTTCCAGTAAATGTAAGTTAGAGAACCGGTGTTTACTCTGTCAGAATCACTATGTACACCATACTGCAAAACAGCTAGAGTCTGTCTTCGCTAGTGTTGTTCCAATTAATCGATTTAATCGATCATCGATCAGTTATGCCTTTGATCTGATTAATTGATTACAATTTTTCATGATCGACTTTACTCGGTTCTTGAAAATTATGGCTTATTTCATTCTCTTGTACTAAAATATACAAGAAAATAAAATGAGTTATAATTTTGCAACGAGTAATCACATATTTATAGTGGGTATCACAAGTTACTTTTTTAATATATATGTTGGTCAGTTTCATTCAGGTCCTTTATTACCAGAACATACTTGAAATGTGAGTCTTTTCTTCATTATAGTCTAAAAAGGCTTACCAGGGCTTTTTTCCACAAAATTGGGAAGAGGCCCAGGCCTGTCCATTTTGGGAAAAAAGAACGCGCTTATTTTTCATTTTGGGAAAAATACAAGGTTTCATAAATTAAGTAAATATGACATTAATATACTTTATTTATTTTGTCATCCATTATTTACCATAATTATTAACTTAGCCAAAAACACACTGCAGAATTCATGCTTTTTCTCAAATTCTGAGAGACTGCTGTTTTCCGATTGGGAAATATTTCTGCCACAGTTGGGAAAAAACAGTCCCAATTTTCTGTTGGGAAGAGGCCCTTTACAGGCCTCTGTTATATAAGGTAAAAAAGCCCTGCTTACACTTGTCTTTTATAGCAGTCATGTTTAATCGATAAATGATCGATCATCGGTCGGTTAAATATTCTGATGATCGATCATGAATTTTCAGCCGATTCCCAACACTAGTCTTTGCCCATCTCAGTGTTTAAATGTATGAACTTGCTGAACAGGCTTTTAATTGCTTACCTCAAATTTAACCTATTTCACAGTGATTTGGTAGTAACCTGCGAGTCCTGCTTGTAGGACTCGTAGTATTTGCTAGGGACTCACTATTAAACAATGTGTGCATCCACAGGACACCAAGAAATCAGAGAAGATTTCTTCTGAAACAGATAAGGTCCTCTTTGGTCATTAAATTTATGGAAATATCAATATTAAAGGCCACACAAATTGAGGAAAGATGTAGGTACTGTCAAAAACACAATTGTGAATCACAACGGGACTCAAAGTTTTTCCAAAGGACTCATAAATCCTTATGGCAATGAGTCCCAGGACTCATAATAACACTACTGTAAAAACATCACTGATATCATAATCTGCTTATTTCAGTTTTGTGACGAGTGATAACACAACTAAAAACATCACTGATATCATGATCTGCTTATTTCAGTTTTATGACGAGTGATAACACAACTAAAAACATCACTGATATCATGATCTGCTTATTTCAGTTTTGTGACGAGTGATAACACAACTAAAAACATCACTGATATCATGATCTGCTTATTTCAGTTTTGTGACGAGTGATAACAACTTTATGCATCCTCACTCTGTGGCGGAGATAGTTGACGGTGAGAATACAGTTATCTTGTCTTACAATTCATTAAAAGTTCACTTTTTCTTATAAAAATGCAAAATGAAATGGATAAAAATGTCTTTGGAAGCCTCATAACTTCGGCATCTGCGCAATCCAATCGGTAGAATATAATAATACTTTGCAGTCTTGCCAAATAAATAATTTTAATTTTATATTGTCAAAATTCCTACGATAGATGCACAATGATTACTTTGTATACCGTAATAAAACTATGCTTATGAATAAGTTTAACCCTTAACCCTACATATATATAATGGATTGTTCTTTCTTTGAATTAAGACCATTCCATTTATTTGACAAAGGGGTGTTTTGGGGGAAATGACTGATCAGCAGCTGGACATTGTAAACCCTGATCAATGTGTGAGTTACTCGCAGGCTGATCTGAGTTTACAATGGACGCAAAGGCTGTTATAGTCATGATTAGCGGCTTAAGGGTTAACATAATAGGTAACAGGGCCAATGTGTCATTTTACAGTACAGTACAACAAAAGGTTCAAAAGATAGCATACCAAAAATAAGGCAGAATGATATACAAAGAAGTTCTTTTAATTAACCCATTTTATACCACAGGTACCGGTTTAAAAAAAAAAAAAAAAAAAAAAAAAAGTTATATTCTATTAAATACTGAAGGTCAGCATCGAGGAAATCCCAAAATATAGACACATCTCAAAACAACAGCTGCAGTGTTAGTTTTTGAAGTCCCACAGAGCTGTCATATGCTGCAATCAACTCGGAAATAAATTATCTTTCCAATAACATACACTTTCGTATGTCCACACCACATAAGAAAAGCTCTGGTGCTCGAAAAACACAGAAAACGTACCTGTTTTTAAAAATCGACTCTAAGCCAGTCCGTATTATTCGCCTATACAGACCCCCGTAGACCGCTGTTTAGCCTTTGTAGAAGCTCCCGCAGACATAACAACTCATCGACACTATTCCTTACGCACAATATGTCTTTATCCGTGCAATAAATAATGTCCAAGTACCTTTCCGACGATCACAAGTATTTAACAAGTATTTCTGCGGCTTTGCTATCAACTTCCGGCATTCTCAATGCAAATGGCGTCGTGGGATACTGAGATTTTTGAAAACGTGTACTTTTGATCGTCGGAAAGGTACTTGGACATTATTTATTGCATGGATAAAGACATATTGTGCGTAAGGAATAGTGTCGATGAGTTGTTATGTCCGCGGGAGCTTCTACAAAGGCTAAACGGCGGTCTACGGGGGTCTGTATAGGCGAATAATACGGACTGGCTTAGAGTCGATTTTTAAAAACAGGTACGTTTTCTGTGTTTTTCGAGCACCAGAGCTTTTCTTATGTGGTGTGGACATATGAAAATGTATGTTATTGGAAAGATAATTTATTCCTGAGTTGATTGCAGCATATGACAGCTCTGTGGGACTTCAAAAACTAACACTGCAGCTGTTGTTTAGAGATGCATGCCTATATTTTGGGATTTCCTCGATGCTGACCTTCAGTATTTAATAGAATATAACTTTTTTTTTTTTTTTTTTTTTTTTTTAAACCGGTACCTGTGTTTTATACTGTTGAAGAAAAAAATTTATTCGAGATTTAGTGGAGAGAAAGCTACAAAATCTAAATACGTCTTGAAGACAGTATTTGGAAATTTTTAATATACAGTCAAACTTGCTCATGCGACCACACACATGTAGATCTCGCTGCTGCAGGTTCAAATCCCATTGGGAGCTCGACTTGTAAGTGAGGAAGTGTCGATTCTTACGGATGGCTGGAGTTGTACAGTACTGGTTCTACCCAGGAAAAGTGGGTGATCTGCCTCCACCAGAAAAAAAAAAAAAGCCTTACATGTCTTGAAAATGACGTAAAACACCATACAAACAAACAAACTTTTGAGTCCCCACGATCATTTTACTTCTATATTTAAGTGCATTAAGCGACCTTGCCTAACGCGACCAATGACCATCGGTTTTCACACCAAATATCAAAATTTCGATCATTAAGCGACCGCTAGTGGGATAAGTTGACTTTCATATAGTAAATTATCGGCTTATTGTGTCCAAATTGGATAATCACACCTTTATTTGTTGTTAACAAGTGAAATGAGAAAGGTGAGAGCAACATTTTTTGTCGCAAGACAATCTCATCAGTCACAACAGTCTCGGTCATTGATTAAAGGATTATTTTTTAAGGAAATAAGGCAAGTATTTTTATTGATTGGTCTCACGAGATTCATGATAATAATTTACCTTTTTTTAGGGAAATCAAACATTCAGTTATCTTTCACTCACGCAAAATTACCAAAAAAAAGTCACCAAATGACCGTTTAATTAGATCTACACAATCTTGCAAGAAATAAACATTCGGAACGGAACTGATTTTCCCCCCGACAACTGTATCATAAAACATGCATTCTAATGCAACTATTATGTAACACGCTGCTCCATTGGCTAACGTCGCAAATTTGCCACCGTAAAACCCCTGATTCACCTACCGTATGAAAAATATGTGACGTCACATTACGTTGAAACAAACGACGCCATTGGATGACGTCTGACGTCAACAAAATGCTGGCATCCGTGAATTTGAATTTTCATAGAAAAACAAGTGTGTATGTATGTTTTTATTTTAGCATTTGAATGAAAAAGCATTAGAATCGAGCATGGTTATCTCTTAATTTACGATGTAATTTTCAGCTGAATATTTCCTTTCGGTTTCGTCACGGTAAAAGTAGACTCAAATTCTGATAGCGCTATTTTCGGATACGCTTTTATATTTGTTTTATTCAACAACCGTTTTATTAAGTGACCATTTTTTTACACACCCTTGAGTGGTCGCATAATACAAGTTTGACTGAATAACGTTTCAAAATAGATTCCATTTTGATGCTGACTGTTAAATAGGTTGCATACTATTTTTTGTCCCCCTTTGCTTGTAAACAAAATGTGGTTCTAGACATTCTTCCCCTCTACTTACAAATGTTACACAGGACACGGTATTAATGCATGCTAAAATTCTATAAAATAGTTTGTATTAAAATAAGATTCTACCACATTGGCAAAACAAAACTCTTCAGTCAAATTGGATGGTGTTAAAATTGGGCAACTATGAAATATTGCATAATCTGTCCCAGATCAAATCTCTACATCAGGTGGGCCATCAACATTGTTAATTAACACTTAACCCCCTACTTATCTATAATGGACTGTTCTTTCTTTGAATTAAGACCATTCCATTTATGCACTGATTTATGTGACAAGTTACTCGCAGGCTGATCTGGGTTTACAATGGATGCAAAGGCTATTGTAGTCATGCTTAGTGGGTTAGGGGTTAAAGTTTTCATGACAGTTTATATCTCCAAACTGTCATTGTCTTGAACTGATATGCACAATTTCTGGGGTAAGCCCTAATTTTCTGAAACAGCCTTAACCAACCTAGATGACCTTGACTTTAAAAAACAGCAAAAAAATAATTTATTTGAAGCTTTATACATGTACCGGTATCCTCAAAACTGTAAAACGTAATGCTGTGAAACTCGGTATGTACAATAACTTGGGTAAGGCCAAAACACCAACCAACCAACCAACCAAATACTTGAAGCTTTATATCTCTAAATCTGTCGCACCTATTGCTTTGAAACTAGGTGTTTCTATAAACTGGGGTAAGGCTTAACTTTACAACCCTTACCCTACCACCCCAACCACCCCAACTCTCCTTGTGAATGAACAAGAATCCATATGCGAGAAAGTCTATGGCGGTGGTCTTTTATTTCATTTACTTTTCAGTACAGCAAAACTGTCAGAAACAACGAAATGTGTTAATAAACAGGTTGGCCAGAATTGAAATGACAGTGTATCTAATGACCACAATTCGTGTTCAATGGCTCTGCTAACTCTGAAATCAGTCAAAAATTGACAACCAACCGATTTCTATTTTGGAAAGTATTTATGAATTTTTGCAGAATGGAAATATAATTGTTTATTACACCTGTAAATGAGTGCGTCTACTTTACTAGGATGTAAATATTGACGAAGATGATGCGACTCCGTGGTTGACGGGTGAACGACATTTGGTTGTAAACCTTCTTTCCTGTCACCCATGTGAGTGCGAATCCCACTGAGAGCTCAACTTGTTAGTGAGGAAGCGTCAATTCTTACGAATGGTTGGAGGTATACAGTAATACAGTACTGGTTTTACCCAGGAATAAGTGGGTGGTCTGCCCGCACCACAAAAAACGACCACCATATGTGGCCTAAAATGTGTTGGAAAATGACGTTAAACACCAAACAAACGAAGATGATAACATCCAGTGTTTTTACCTGTTTGATACCCATTATTCAGTCATATTCCCATTGCCAAAACATAGTTTTTTCCCAATTTTGAGAAAAAAATCAGAATCTGTCATGTTTTTTATTTGTAAACCTGTAATGTAATAGAGGGCCTCATGGAAGGTTTGTTTATAAGCAAATGTGTTACCCTCTGTAAAACAAGACTATTATTATTATTATTTAAAAGAAGTAAAAAAAACTGCGTACTATACAAGGTAAAATACGGTATTATTATTTTTACTATTATTATTATTTCAGATGTTAGTGTAGGAGGGGGCCTGGCTGTTCAGGAGGTAATAATAACTCTTACACTTCACAGATCTGTCAGGGCACACAATACATATTTATTTCTTGGTACTAAAACTTGTTTAACGAATAACTTTCATGCATATTTTCCATACGCATATTTCATTGCTTGACATTATTTCAAGTATTGCATTTTTTCATTGGTTGAACTACACCATGTGATGCATAATTTTTCATTGGTTGGGGCTCTTAGTTGTATTTTTCATTGGTTGACACGATAAGCAGTACCAGTCACATTTGCCCTTTTATAGAAAACAAGAAAAGGTGGCTGGCCAAAAGGAAAGAAAAGGAGAAAGATTAAGGACACCAATGCCCCCAAACAGCCCCTTTCTGGTTACATCCGGTTTCTAAATGAACGGAGAGAGCAGTTACGCCAGGATCATCCGGGGCTTTCCTTCGTCGAGATAACTAGACTTCTTGGCTCTGAGTGGACAAAACTGCCACAACATGAAAAACAGGTTAGCATTGGATTGTTCTTTTGATTGGAAGCACAATTTTTTTCTCATCTTTTTTATTAGGGAAAACCAGGCAAAGGACTAGGTATAATAAGGGACAAAATTGGCCCCCAATATTAAAAGTTTTAATGCACAAGTTTTGAATATCTAGTTTAGCTACAAATGAAATAAATCAATATTAAAACTCATTACAAGTACGTTTGAAGGCTCTAAATGAGTTTAGGAGCCTCACAAACAAGGCCTTTTCTTTCAAAAATGATTTATTTTTTTCATTTTCAGCAGTTTTCGATCAGTTTTTGGTTTTGGAAATACAGAGCGCACCCTCGAGCACAGCTGATTTTTTGTTGAAACAGGTATTTGATAGGGATGCATCATCAGCCAAAAAACTGTGTGTGCTCGGAGGTGTGCTCTATATTTTTAGGATCAAAATCTTGCCCAGAAAAGTCCAAATCTACAAAATATAACAAAAATTACCAAAAATGCCATTTTTTTGAGACCTTGTTTATTCTTCTAGATAAATAAATAAAAATATATTTCGAAGATAAAATATGATCAATTTACTTCAACATGCACAACAGATTATATGTACATATTATCTTCTTGCATTTTGAACATATTGGGGGCCAAAATACCCACTTATCATACCTTATCCTTTACCATTTTTTGACATAGGTGCTAAAATGATTTGTTTTATTGGTTGTAGAAAGCACGACACATTGTGGATGGGGAAGGCTTTCTGTATGCTGTGACAGCCATGCATTGTTTCTAAGTAACAGATTATTAAACTGAGTAGCGTTATGCCCCGCCACAAAAATGGAGCGAGCATATAGTGTTAGCCTTGTCCTTTAAACCGTACGAAAAAGGTTTTACGTACGAAAAAGGTTTTACGTCAAGTCATTTCGCATTCCGTTAATTTACATTAAAGGGACACATGTTGTTTTACATCTTATTAATTGTTGAGTATAGTACACCATCTGTAAGAAAATGAAAAAAATTGCTCATTCGAATGCTTGATAAGTTCCAATCTCATTAAAATCAGGGCCTTTATCATGCTACGATACTCTACACTACTAAGGATCTGACACATTGGAGGTCACATCAGATTGATCTTACAGGGCCTTTTTTCCTTCTATAATAGAGGCCGATATTCGGTGACTTCCCAATTGCAAAACCCCTCTTTTTTTCCCAATTTTGGTGAAAGAATTTCCCAAAAATACAATGCTGAAATTCCCAATATGTTGACATATGATTCTCCCGAAATCTATTTCACACGTTCGGTTAATAAAACTACATTATTTAGCAGCGAATGAAACCGAAAGCAGGCTTTTTATTGGCTTACCGAAATAAATATCCATTCAGAATGACTCGGCACTGCACTGCAGTCCGCTTATGACCGAGATGTTACGATCTCTTGGCGCCATTTGTTTTGTTGAATGGATAGAACGTGAACCGAACCGAGTTAATTTACGCGATTTATTAAACCGCATGTAGACTTGACGCGGTCGTCATTTCCTTATTATTTAATATTGAATCGTTTGAAATGTTATATAATTATTTTTTATAAAAACTTAAAATTGATAAAAAAAAAAAGTTTTTCTTAACCGAACACTGTAGAACATATTCTAACACGGTTGTCGTAAACAATATTTGAAAAAACCAGTACACCTTAAACAAAATGCGAGTAAAAAATGTCGAAAAACTGAAAATACTACAGAAAATCTGTTAAAAGGGCTGCAGATGATAAAGGCCAGCAGCCTTTTGACCTTTGGTGTTAAAAGGACAACACAACAAATCTCCGCCTACTGAAGTGCCGGGTCAGTCGGACTCGCAACTTGCGACGCAGAGCACCGCTGTTGTTGAGCGTTCTTTCAGCCTGATGAATGACCTATGTACATTTCTGAGGTCTTCATTGAAGACAACAAACTTGGATGCTCTGATGAGGATTAACTGTGTAAACCCCCAAGAGGAGGACTTTGATCAAATTGTTGATGACTTTAAGGACTTCAAGTCCAGACTGTTACCCTTGTAAATGATGTTAAAATTAGAAGTGTCCTATTATACCAGTCCTGTTTTAGTGTTAAATAATTTTGTTTTCAATTATTAAATTGATGCAACTTTCTATTTACTGTATGTATGTAGACTGCCATTTGTTTATTGATGTATCTTGAAAGTCAGTCTACCTTTTCCCAATTTGGCCGAATATCGCGCTTGAATTTCCCAAAATGAAAGGCTAAGGCCCCTTCCCAATTTTTGGAAAAAAGGCCCTGCCTTACAATTAGCCAGTCAGATTTCAGCCTACGAAATTCCTCGGTATCGACTGCTTTACTGCGCATGTCGCATTTCAGTCAAATGCTGTGGAGCAGTCTATGCTCGATATTGAAAGAGACAATGTCTGTAACTTTTATCTTATAAAACACAAAATAATTGCATTGACAAACATATAACACACCAACCATTATTGAATATTTACTGAAAAAAACAGTAAGATTGTTTGATGGAATTCAAAAGCGGTACAAAAAATGTACTGCTTCCTGGGGTTGAACCCACACTCGCGGGTAATAATAAGTGCCGCAATAGCCGACTTCACTATCAACTGAGCTAATCGGGCCAGATGTACTAAGACCTGCTATTTAGAAAACAAATATCGTAATAATCTCAGTAGAATATATATTTTTCAGATACTGTTCCAAGATTTATAAATAGTAAAATAAATCCTTGACTGTTCCAAATGTTTTAAAGACACATGACCGCGCCCATGATTTTCTTCGTATACTTGATGTATACATGCCATTTAGTGCATTTCTTTGAATTTATCGTGCAATCCACAGCAATAACACACGAAGACTATCTTGTTTTGGATATAGATGTGTTTTATGAGAATTTTCATTTGTTCAGTTCACTCGGAACATCATTTGAAGTGCAATATGAAACGCGCGATTTCATTGGTTGAATTTAGTTCTTCTCATAAATATTGATTAGATGAAAGGTCGATCTGACGTGCCCTCCAAGGCAGTGTTGTCAGATCCTATAGCGGAGAGTATCAAAGCGTAATTAGGATATGACTTTAATGAGATTGGATAAGGTCTTCAAGATTGCTGCTTGTCCCTTTAAAATTATTATATAAAATATTATTATATCCCAGAAATACCTTGACGACGCAGACAGGGACAAGGAACGATACAATCGGGAGATGGAAGCATATCAGAAAACTGAATCCTACAAACAGTTCAAACAGCAGCAGGAGAAACGCTTGAAAGGTAATATTTACATTTATTGCACTTCACATTAGAATCTTAAAATTTCATTGGATCAGAGTGGTCACATGGTATACCGAACAGCAGCAGGAGAAACACTTGAAAGGTAATATTTACATTTATTGCACTTCACACTAGAATCTTAAAATTTCATTGGATCAGAGTGGTCACATGGTATACTTAACAGCAGCAGGAGAAACACTTGAAAGGTAATATTTACATGCATTGCACTTCACACTAGAATGGAGGAATTTCATCGGATCAAAATGGTCACATGGAGAAGAGAATTCTACAAACAGTTCAAATAACAACATAAGAAATGCTAGACAGGTAATATTTAAATTTATTGCATTTTTCCCTCAGGCCATCCTGTAAAAATTGTTGGTTTGTTGTGCTCAGACCAAAAAAGTTTTAAATGGGTAGGTAGGCAGGTCCTTTAACACTGCTGAAACCGTTTTACAAAACATCTGTATTATACTTACCATCTGTTTTAATGTGTCTCTGATTTATTTTAAAAAAACAATATATACCCAGTATTGGTGTGGCACGATCCTTAATCATGTAAAAAAAAGAAAGAAAAGAAAATGAGAAGTCCCATAAATGCTCAAAAAATAAAGTTAGAGAGCTACCTTTTTAGTGAATAGGTAGAGAACAGCAAACCAAAAAAGATTTAAGGATGGCCTAAAAACTTGGAATTTAATCGGATAAACGGTCACATGGTATACAGAATCCAGCAAACAGTTTAAATAACAGCAGGAGAAATGCATGAAAGGTAATATTTACATTTATTGTATCACACACACATATAGAATCATATGTATTTCATTGGATAAAAGTGGTCACATGGTGACGAGAATCATACAAACATTCCAAACAAAGCACCAGAAAGGTAGTGATAGTAACGACTGAAGGACAACCATTCTTCAGACTATTCTTAGACTTGAGTCCAAGTACTGAAATTTCATTCAAAAATAATTTCGTGACCTTCAAAGATAAACAATCGTAAGAAGTTGCTATTTATTAGTATGCGTCATATTTATACATAGCAGCTTGTTATGAACGTTTATTCTGTAAACTTATAGAAATATTAGTGATTGAAATTTGCATACTTGAGCTTAAATATAAGAATATTCTCGAGAATGGTTGGTGAATTCAACGCCAGGAGATATAACAACACTTCACTTATTACCGTGAGCAAGTCATTTTACCAGATTTCTGGCGGTGGATGAGTTAACTCGTTGGTCCCCTGTATTGGAGTCTACTCTCTGTGCCTGTGACAAAATGTTTTTGTTTAGGTCTAGGAGTTTGGGAATACCTCTCCCTCTTGTGTGACTGCAAACAGTGATCTAATATTTTCTGCAGAATTTATATCCTCTGTCGCCTATTTGATGCCGATGATTTAGTATTGATATAATTGATAAATGTGTTCTAATTTCAGCTGAGATAGACAAGGAAAGCCACATTAGCAGTGGGCTGGAGGTAAGTAAACACTAAACCCGCTAAGCGCGACTGGTTTTACAATGTCTGCCTGCTGATCAGTCATTTTTTTAAAAACACCCCTTTGTCACATAAATGGAATGGTCTTAATTCAAAGAAAAGAACAGTTCATTATATATATGTAGCGGGTTAAGGGTTAATACGTTATATTCTGTTGCTTGTTAGTGTTTGCCAAATTATATTATTAATTCATATTTGGTTTATATTGCTAGCATTAAAAACAAGTACTTATCTTAGGCTATAAGTCCCATGAAGTTAAACTAGATTTATACAACAAAAACTTGTTGAGTTGTGGGGTTTTCAAGACTTAAGTATTTCCTTTAAAAATAATTTACCCAGACGTAAAAGGAGAAGGGATTGGATGGAGTATGCAAGTTAATACTCGGACCACGTAATGACTTTTTTAAAAATATGTAGGTTGAAAATATGCTAAGATGACTGTCTGTCCCTTTAAAATAACTCATGTTAAAACAGTGCTTTATTGTTTAGGATGAAGACGAGAATGAACCCGGTACATTCGATGTTCCGATCTTCACAGAGGAATTTCTGGATCACAATAAAGGTAAACATTATCTTGCATGCCTGATAAAGATATATCCACATTTTGTATATTTTCATGGGTATCCGGTGAAGGTGGAAATTTTCAGATTCTGAACCGGATGTCATTTCTGAACCAGATGCCATGATTGATTCTTTTTCTTGACATTAAACAGTTATTCAATATATAAACATTCACTCGAGACTTTCTGTTGGAAAAAGAGAGAATAAATACAGGTAATTGTCCCCTTTTTATTATCAGTATCCCAAGGTATGGTATTGTTTATACTATAACGATAGTAAAATAGTGTAAATAATTCGCTTTTTTTTTCCATAAAATTTAATGTACTTCATGGTATTTGCCATTCACTACTGGCATTTAAAACTGAATAAATGCCCCCAAAAAAATGTAAATATTCCTAGATGTATTGCCACTCTCTTTCCAGTATCAACTCTAAAAATCAATGTGATGATGTTGAATTCATATTTGCAGCACGAGAGACCGAGCTGCAGATATTCCTAGATTGATTGTCACTCTCTTTCTGTGGGCTGCTTTATATAACAATGTGCTGACGTTCATATTTGCAGCACGAGAGACGGAGCTGCGCCAACTCCGTAAGCACACCATGGAGCTGGAGGAGCAGAACGCGATCTTGAGTAAGCACATAGAGAACATGAAGCAGGCGATAGAGAAGCTGCAGGTGGAGGCAATACAGCAACGTAACAACAACATGGCCTTACAGGGACACCTGGACGCACTCCGACAGACACTTACATCTAACTTCAGTGCAATTCCACTACCAGGTAAGTAACAACATGTATTTTCCCTGTCCATAAAGTTTGGGACACATCACACTTCCATAAAAATTCCATAATTTTAAGGTAATAACAATTGGGACACATAAAATTTCTCAAAATTTAATTTGCAAATTGCATCCGGTAAATATTATAACTTATTTGAATACACAGACAGGAATCGCATAATAATTAGGAGACATGCGCACAACAAAATATAAAAAAAGGGCTAGCACTCCTTTTTTTTTTGCGTGTGTGCATTTCTACGAGCATTAATTCATATACATATAAGTTACCTTATAAAACATTCACAATTGCAAGTGCACCGGGATTTTATTCCATAGCTCGCAGCATCAATTTCTCTCCAATAACTAATATATACCCATGTCAAGGCTAAACCATATCTTAGTTAAAGGGAAATTACATTTTAATAATTCCTCGCTCTAACCTATAGGAAACTACAATAACTTCTGTTTTATTAATATTTCACAATGGTGCTCCTTTAATAATATCAAGCTGCAAAATTCCTCGGTAAAGATGAAAGGCCTATCTCAGCACATGTTTGAACTGTTACTTGTGATGTTCCGACTGACCTTTTCAAGCTGCATGAAAATTTCAACACGTCAAAGATCAAGAAGGCTGACATCAGCACATTTAACTGTCGACCCCGAGATATTTGGGGTGACCTTTTCATCATTTATAAAAATAGAATGTTTGGCAACTTTGGGGAATAATTGCAGTATACAAAGGATTGGGTTATCAATGAATTAAAGTGAAAATAAAGTCGGTGAGAAATTGAAATTTTTAATCAGTTTATTGAATTAGGCCATATACATCACAAGAACTATGCTAACATTTTTTTTGAAATAATATAATTTGGGACACTAGTTATTGTAATTAATTTATCTTGTCCCAAAATATACAGTGAACATGGTATGGTTGTGTTGTGTATTATGTGAGGGAGCCGGCTTGTGGAATGCGGTGGTTATACCCAGGTGCGCGAAAATTGCTGTAGTCACCATATGAGCTTAGCTGTGGGTGCGACTATAAAATCCAATTCAATTCCTCTCAAAAGTTATTAAGAGTCGCGTTAAGCCATAGAGCATATTTAGGACTGGACCTCTTGGTATCTGACATAATACATAGCAGTTTCCTCTCAGTGGTATTAAAGCGACAGATGGCAATCTTTAAAGTGTATTTTCATTAAAATTTATTAATCCAGTTTCATTTTGACTTTCACATTCACAGTGGTATTATCTTTGATTTAAAACTAATAAATACTTTTTAGTTCTCATATGCAAATATTTCTGCTAACAGGCAGTCAGGAGATTCCCACTCTGGATACAATCGACAACTACATGGCCCGTCTACATACTGTTATACTGGAATCTCCCCAGGACAACGAGAAGCTGATCGCCCAAGTACGCGATATCGTCGGACGTCTCAATATTGATAGGTAGGTTTTGTCTCCACATATGTTATCATCTTTGTGTTGTTATCAAAAACAAATACCACCTTTTTTTGAGTCACCTGCATAGCATGGCAGACACTTGGGGATCGCTTTGTCCATGGTCGTTGTTGGCGTCTTGCTTTCGTTTGCACTCAATAACTTATGAAGTATTGCACCCACACTCTTAAAACTTTATAATTTGTTTGTCGTTTATGGAAGGATGACTCCTATTGCCTTTGGGGTCAGTAGGTAACTGATAAGCTCAAGGCAGACGCCACAAGTGTTTCGAGCAAAATCTACTCTAGTTTCAGTAAGATCTTGGACAAGATGGGCTTAATTGGCATCTGTGTTCTAGAGTTACTGCCCTTGATTATTGAAATATAGCAGTATTTCGTTGATGTACATGATTTTCCAATTTTCAACCAGTTTGATTTGGAGGTTTGTTTCAGTAAGATCTAGGACTGGATCGACAATGAGAAAATCAGGATTTGATTTACATAGTTCAGTATCTTCTTCTTTATTTGTATGTAGTTACAGGTTTTGGGTCTAACCACATAGTTTACGTGTTTGATATAAACAGTAGAAGTTTAAGAAGTGTATATTATATAGCCCTCGTGCACAGCAATATTCAATAGCAATTCACAGAGTCTTGTAGGTGACAGTGGGTTCTTTGGTGTAATATGGGCAAGGCACTTTCCTTAGGCATGCCCATCAGATGAAACCTAAACAGTATGGTCGCTTATATCGCAGTGGATCATCCGAGCACATATTAAACCATAGGAATCTATTTAGGCCTAACAAAAAAATATGTGTGTTTCCGGTTTCCCGACCGACCCTACTTTTTTACCGCCGACCCTAAATATTTTTAGCAAAAAAAAAGAAAAAAGAAAAAGAAAAAAAAGAAAGAAAAAAAAGGAAATATTACAATCAAACAATAAATTTTTTATTCAAATGATAATTTTATTAGGCAGAGTTGTTAAGCATCTAATCTGGATCCAAACTGTTTGCAAAGGTTATCAAGAAGTTGCCTTAGTACAAAAATGGCATAATATATGCGAACAATATATCTAAAAAAAAATATCTAAAAAAAACAACTGTTTCCTACCTACCTACCCTAACTTTTTGACAGGGTGAAACCAGAAACACACACATTTTTTTTTTTAAGCCTTACTAGTAAGAGGAGGGCAATGGTGTCTCCTTTATTTCACAAATCCTTGTAAAATACCCAGTTTGTTGTGGAACTTGCTTGGAAGACTTGGCACATTACATTACTAAAGCACAGGATGAAAACCGCTCGAATTATGTTGCTAGAAATGGGAGATTGCACTTAACTAATTCCAATTCCATAGGGATTTAGGTTTATAGAAGTTTCCAAATTCCAGGGTTCATTGGTAGAGCCAGTACAAATGCAAAACAGTTTCAACATGACATCATTTCTATCATTGCCATATTGGATTCACTGATTAGAACTACTCCACTGATATTTATCTTTTTTCAGCTCAAATTAATGGAGTTACTTACCCTAGAATGAAGTGAACAAATGCGTACACCAGCTTGTATTCACATATCTCAACTGCCACCATCAGTGACATATCCAGGGGGAGGATGAGGGTATGACACGTTATAGGGTAAAAAAAAAAGACAACTTCAATTGGAGAAAATGCGCTGCAACCGCTCTAAAACGGGAAATAAAAGATTGGTTTCTTCAAAAGTTGTGGCCCCTAAACTAAAACATTGGATCCACACCTTAGTAATACAAATCCCTACACTGAACTGAAGTTCTGCCTGCACAGCTGATGTTGTACAGTGCTGCAAGACAAAGATTGTTGTGTTTTACAACTGGATTGTTGCCAGAAACATGACTGGGTAACAAAGTGTGAAGGGAACATTAACGTTTTGACGTACAGTGAACACCGAAGATGGTGAAAGTATTTATTGACGTTTTGACTTAGTGTGAAAACCAAAGATGGTGAAAGTGTGTTACATTGACGAAGTAGTGAAAAATAAAATGAATATAATATAATAAAAGAAACACAGCTTAGAATAGATTAGTGATGAATAGCAAACATTGTGTATGGACTTTGTTTATATTGAACACCAAAGATGGTTAAAATATTAAGTTTATTACAATGACATGATAGTCAGAAATACAAATAATAGAACGGTGAATAGCAAACGTTGTGTATGGATGGACGTTGTGTATTGTTACCAGTTGCCATTTCAGTGAAAATATCACTGGTCTTTTACAGTCGTGTAAAGTGGACATGGTATAGAGTGTCATTGTTATAGTGCCCATGGCAAATAGTTTCTGTAAAGTTAGGTACATTAGTTTATACTGCCTTGTTGATGTGTGCAAATATTGTTTTCTGATATCTGACCACCTCCAACTCTCTAAAGATATGCCAGATTAGACGACACCACAAGGAATTTGCATTGATGTTATTTATAAGCATGACATCATCAAAATAATCTGACCAATCAATTATATGACATACCTCCACATTTGGGTAGGTGATGCACTCGGTGTTTATCCTCGATGCTCAACTGACTTTATTACTGTTTAAAATCATTTGTAATGAGAACAATTCCACAAAATATACAAGGGACCCCAGGAAGACACTTTTGAAATTGAACACCCACCCATAGATGCAAAATAGAGTTCTATAAGGAATGGTTATGTTTAATTATATTCAGTTCAACTGTATCAGAATCCGTTTTTAAACACACATTTTCAATTAATTTCATGAACAAAATATTTGTAAACTTTTATATGATTCTCTGACATGTGATATTATTGTTATGTAAAAGGTTTTATATAAGAATCATGGACTGTTTCTTTTATTTTGTAATACAGTAGTATAGTAATCTCACCGTCCATCCGTTTGTTAGCTCTACTGGGCAAGCAAAGCTTATGGGATGGCGAGTTGTCCGTTGTCCGTCTGTCCGTTAACTTTTACCTTGTTGGGCCTTCATTTTTTATTCGTCTTGACCAAACTCTAACAGATTGTTAATATCAATGAAAGCTCGGACAAGTTCGAAAACCAGCAAGATCGGACCAGTAACGGCAGAGTTATGGCCCTTGATTTAGTTAAAAATGCTATATTTTTCCTTGTTAAGACGATAGGGCCTTCATTTTTCATCCATCTTAACCAACATGACCAGATTATTAATATCAATGAAAGCTCGGACAAGTTCGAAAAACCAGCAAGATCGGACCAGTAACAGCAGAGTTAATTTAGTTAAAATAGCTATACTTTGCCTCATTGAGACGATAGGGCCTTCATTTTCATCCGATCTTTACCAGATTGTTAATATCAATGAAGCTCGGACAAGTTTGAAAACCAGCCAGATCGGACCAGTAACAGCGGAGTCATGGCCTTCATTTTTATCCGATCTTTACCAAACTTTACCAGTTTGTTAATATCAATGAAAGCTGGGACAAGTTTGAAAACCAGCCAGATCAGACCAGTAACAGCAGAGTTATGGCCCTTGAATCAGTTAAAAATGCTATATGTTGCCTCGTTAAGATGATAGGGCCTTCATTTTTCATCCTATCTTTACCAATCTTTAACATATTGTTAATATGAATGAAAGCTCGGACAAGTTAGAAAACCAGCCAGATCGGACCAATAACAGCAGAGTTATGGCCCTTGATTTAGTTAAAAATGCTATATTTTGCCTCATTAAGACGATAGGGCCTTCATTTTCCATCCGATCTATACCAAACTTTTATCAGATTGTAAATATCAATGAAAGGTTGGACAAGTTCGAAAACCAGCCAGATCGAACCAGTAACAGCGGAGTTATGGCCCTTGTTATTCTGAAAAGAGCCATATTCTGCCTTGCGAACAAACTTGCATAGGTTGTTAATATCAATGAAATCTTAGACGAGTTCGAAAACCAACCAGATGGGACCATACGCTGGAGTTGTGGCCTTTGTTTTTGCTAAAAAATGCCGTTTTCTCGCACAATCTCATTTATTGTTTGATTACCAAACTTGCACAGATTGTTAATAGTAATGAAATCTTGGACGAGTTTGAAAACTTGGGACGTGTTTGAAAACCAGCCAAATTGGACCATTTACACCGGAGTTATAGCCCTTGATTTTATGAAATATGCTATAATTTGGCCTCAACACGATAGGGCCTTCATTTCTCATCCGATATTTTTTCAAACTTTACCTGATTGTTGATGTCTTCTTCAGCAATTTCTGGATGAAGTTTATTTAGACCAACCTCATCATGAATGTGCACTGGAACATAATGTGCACAGTTGTGTACGGTCTAAAGTATTAAAGTTTAAAATCTGAATCTTGTAGTGATCGGATACAAATAGACATCAGCAACTTTTGTTAGAGGGTTAGACAATAGTATATAAAACGGAGAAAGGGCTTGCTTTTCAGGACGCCTCGCTTCAAAGTCCATCGGGTCATCATCTTCATTGTCAAAACATCTGCTTTAACTTAAGCATCAGTCCATCCAGTGCCATCTTATTGGTGTCCTAAAACCTTAAACGCTTTCATCTGAATAGTAATCCGCCTAACATAATAAACTGTCCGTCGCCAAACTAGTCTGGACAATACCTCTAAATCTGTTTTGCAATGTCAAAGAGAGGCTGATCTAGCTCGAAAAACAATACATTTACTGTTCATAAAGTAATTTTAATTTTATCACCTCATCAACTTATTGTTTCAGTTTATTTTGAGCCGCCCCAGATAGAGGGAAAGGATACTTAGGAATCCGTCAATCATGCCCTATTCTTATTCTTGCACAGATTCTTATGGTTCTTTAAATAGCTTGGAAGATAAGAATCCGATAAAACGCCACAACCCGACAGACGAGGCTAGGGAAAATATCTTGCCTTAGGACTCACCATAGTAGGCACCAGTGAGTCTCAAACCCGTGATCGCCGGATTCAGAATCATTTCGGAAGTGTGGGAGTTTGCACAAACATGTTTACTACCATAGCATGAAAGAATAATTTTTTCGAATTCTTCCATGTTTGGGATTTTAGAACAAAAGGCACCTGATATAACTGGAAGTTATACCTCTGCTAGGCATGCGCAATGAAGAGTAATGCCGAAGGCCAGCAGAGCTTATGGGATGGCGAGTTGTCCGTGTTCATCGTCCGTTAACTTTTGCCTTGTGAACACTCTAGGGCTTTCATTATTAATCGAATCTTTACCTAACTTTGCGAGTGTCTTTATAT
>JAWPHD010011765.1:0-80838 GCA_037043455.1 Cyrtodaria siliqua
GCATAGTTTGCAACATAATTAAACCGTTTCTAAACATACTGACGACGAAGTATATACTGTATATAACTGACATATTTTGAGAATCAAACTCTATATATCATAATATAAACAATACAAACGGGCTTTTAACCTGCCAAGCCAAACCCCAAAACTGTAGCGTCGAATTAAGAGTTATCAATTCAAATTCATCCATGCATATTCAGACACGGGTCTTTTTCAGACACGGGTCTTTTAAGAACCTGTGGAAAATCCCATACTTTTAATCGGCGCATATGACCTAAACACCTGGATATAGTTTTGATAACGGAGTTTAGTGTAATATTGCCGTTATTTCGCGGGTTAATTTCTTTAAGCGTAAAAAGTCAAGTGTTCCGATTTAATTTGCTTATTCATACTTTGGAGTTGTCGAATATCTACCTTTGTCTCTCTATTCCGTATACTTTTGTAGGACTTCTTCTATATAATCAGTATATGTTTGGCCATTTTCTAAACTATATCAAATATGATCGTTCTTCTTAGATGTATTCAGTTGACCCCAGGCAGACCCTGATGCTGTAATTGTAAGCGAGTCCACATTAACATTTGTGCAAAAAGGGTTAACGGCGCACCAACGAGAAAGGTTATATGGCACCAACATAAATGAGCATTCCAGTAACATTTACCTCTCCATTTACATCAAGATAAAACTGTGCAGAATGGACCTGGAACCTGCTTACCTGCCGAAGTGCGAAGTTGCTGCAGATTTTATTGTAACCCCCCCCCCCCCCCCACCCCCACCCAGCAAACACACACACACACACTCTCCCACCCCACTTTTCGCTGGAGCCACGATCATTGCTTCCTGGCACCACTCAAGTAGCACCTGAAACAATACAGGGATGAGACCTTTAATGAACAAGGCACAACTCACAACATGAAATCGTGGGAGAGGGGCGGGGGATGATTTTACCCCAGCAGTGGCCATAGCAGTGGGAGAGGGGCGGGGGTGATTTTACCCCTGTAGTGGCCATAGCAGTGGGAGAGGGGCGGGGGATGACCAGCAGTGGCCATAGCAGTGGGAGAGGGGCGGGGGATAATTTTACCCCAGCAGCGGCCCATAGCAGTGGGAGAGGGCGGGGTGATGATATTACCCAGCAGTGGCCATAGCAGTGGGAGAGGGGCGGGGGATGACCCCAGCAGTGGCCATAGCAGTTGGAGAGGGGCGGGGGATGACCCCAGCAGTGGCCGCAGCAGCGGGAGAGGGGCGGGGATGACCCCAGCAGTGGGAGAGGGGCGGGATGACCCCAGCAGTGGCCATAGCAGTGGGAGAGGGGCGAGGATTACCCCAGCAGTGGGGAGAGGGCGGGGATGACCCCAGCAGTGGCCATAGCAGTGGGAGAGGGGCGGGGGATGACCCCAGCAGTGGGAGAGGGGCGGGAATGACCCAGCAGTGGCCATATTCTTGCAAGAAGGATGTAAAGTAGCAATCGTTCAACAAATGTAAAAGTTTCATTATTCTTAAGTTTCCTTGCTATTGCATAATTGCACCACCTATGAATACATTTTTTATTTTTTAAAAATTCTAATAATGAGTGTTCTTAATGAATTTTCTCACGTTATTAGTACACCGGTATATCAAATATCGTTTGTTATTCGATAAATACTCAATGCCCTGACGTATGTAATAGGCACCACGCCTGCTCGAACAATGAGATGACGTCTTAAGATATTCTAAATTACCTGAAAGTTCATGTAACTCCTTTAGTTAAGCAATGGTGTCCATATAAATTACATTCTCTTGTTTCAAATTAATGGGTCACTTGTACCTGATTAACTCCTTAATTGGTGTAATGGAGCTACACTGGTATGGTATATGCAGTGAAATTGAATACTTAAGATCTGGTTTACATAAATACACATCAAAAACAATATATTTTTTCATCTACTCGAATTTTAGAAAACTAAATTGTGTTGCATCTGTTTTCCGAGATAACACCAAGTGTCTTGTATAACCACTCAATTAATGGTTCATTAATTGTGATTTATGTAAAAAGTGCTAATATTTCTGGAAATATTACAGCTGTTTTCGACCTGTTTAGCACTGAGATATATGTTTTACGGACCACATCTGTTTTATGTAAATTGCCACTCGACTGTTATTGTAGAGCCTTTAACACTAATTTCATTTAAAGGATATACTTGATATCGTATTTATAACTATTTTATTTTAGAAACGTTTATCATTAGATTATATATTCAGATTTGCTTCAGCGAATTTAATGACTTTGTAGTACTTAACATTACATTAAAACAAAATGTTTTCAAACTAGAAGGCGCTCTAATACAATATATGAAAACGATTGTATCTCTATCATTGTATTGTTGATTGTTGTTTTTTTGTTGTTGTTTTCCAATTTTAAAAAGTTATTTTGCTCTCTCTTTCTTAACCTACGGGGTAATCGTGATTATTGGCAGTTGATAAATGGGATGATGTTTAAATTATACTTAAGATAGCAATTTAACAAGACACAACTGGTCTGAAAGTCGCCAGTTCGATGTGCTTCTAACAGTTCAGCTGTCAATAAACAAGGAAATATTGGTCGTTATCACACCTTTACTGATTTTGAAAAATGATCAAACGCAGAAATGGCGCGTGCTTGCATCAGGGTATCCTGGAGGCATACACACAGACAGCTTCTTGTGACACAGAGCTTTCAATAATGGCGACCACGAGTCGCGAAGAAGAACGATACAGTGTTTTTATTTACAGAAGTGAAACAATGATCCGCTCTGTGTTTAAATAATAAATTAGTAGTTATCATGTCAGATGTCAAGGTCATTCAGAGTTCGTCTGTTTCCAATATGTTTCAGAGACACGCACGCATGCATGCCACGCACGCACACATAGTGTTTGAATTCAGTTTTTATTATCATATGGTGTCAGCTTTAGCTTCATTTGGTGTCGGATGTTGAGCAACATGGTGTCAGCTGTTAGCTGTTAGTATCATATGACGTCAACTGTTAGTGCCATATGGTGTCGGCTGCTAACACCATATGGTGACATCTCTTAGCATCAATTGGTGTCGGATGTTAGCATCATGGTGTCACTGTAGTATCATATGACGTCAACTGTTAGATTCATATGGTGTCAGTTGTTAGTGCTATATTGGTATCGGTTGTTAGGTATCATATGGTGTCAGTTGTTAGTGCTATATGGTATCGGTTGTTAGTATCATATGGTGTCAGTTGTTAGTATCATATGGTGTCAGTTGTTATAATCATATGGCTTCATTTGTTAGTATCATAATGGGGTGTCAGTTGTTAGTATCATATGGTGTCAGTTGTTATAATCATATGGCTTCATTTGTTAGTATCATATTGGTGTCAGTTGTTAGTATCATATGGTGTCAGTTGTTATAATCATATGGCTTCATTTGTTAGTATCATTGGTGTCAGTTGTTAGTATCATATGATGTCGGCCGTTATTTTCTATGGGTGTCGGCCGTATGCATCATATGGTGTAAGCTAGTTAGCATCATGTGGTTGACAACTGTTAGTATCATGTTGGTTGCCAGTTGTTAGAATCATGTGTTTCAGCTGTTAGAATCATGTGGTGTCAGTTGTTAGTGTTAGTATCATATGGTGTCGGCTGTTAGTATCAAAGGTATCGGTTGTTAGTATTATGTCAGCTGTTAGTATCATATGGTTTCAGCTGTTAATATCATATTGTGTCAGTTGTTAGTACCATTATGGTGTCGGGCCATTAGTATCATATGTGTCGGTTGTCAGTACCATAAGGTGTTGGTTGTTAGTATCATATGTTGTCGGCTGTTAGCACCACATGTTGTCGGCTGTTAGCATCATATGGTGTCGGCTGTTAGCATCGTATGGTGTCGGCTGTTAGAATCGTATGGTGTCGGCTGTGAGCATCGTATGGTGTCGGCTGTTAGCATCGTATAGTGTCGGCTGTTAGAATCGTATGGTGTCGGCTGTTAGCATCGTATGGTGTCGGCTGTTAGCATCGTATGGTGTCGGCTGTTAGAATTGTATGGTGTCGACCCATAGCATCGTATGGTGTCGGTTGTTAGCATTGTATGGTGTCGATTGTTAAAATGGTATGGTGTCGGTTGTTAGCATCATATGGTGTCGGCTGTTAGCATCATATGGCGTCGACTGTTAGCATCATATGGTTTCAGCTGTTAGCATCATATAGTGTCGGCTGTTAGCATCATATGGTGTCAGCTGTTAGAATCATGTGGTGTCAACTGTTATAATCATGTGGTGTCAGTTGTAAGAATCATATGGTGTCGGCTGTTAGTATCAAATGATATCGGTTGTTAGTATTATGTCAGCTGTGAGTATCATATGGTTTCAGCTGTTAGTATCATATTGTGACAGTTGTTAGTACCATATGGTGTCGGCTGTTAGTATTATAGGTTATTGAATTTGTATGGCTATTGACAAAATCATATGCTTTACGAAAATCTATAAAAGAACAAAATGTTGATAACTTATGCTTTTTTCTAGTTTCTATACTATTTGTTAATGAGGCAATATGATCTACTGTGCTGCGATTTTTTCTAAAACCATTTTGCTCATTGACAATTTTATTATCAACTTCAGACCATATAGAAAGTCTATTATTCAACACTGAACTATAAAGTTTATGTTATTCCCCTGTAAGATAGGGGGGGGGGGGGGTGGGGGGGGGTCTCTTGGATCAGCGGAGCTTCGTCTTCGGAATAGGATTAATAATACGTTTACCCCAAATTGTAGGAAGTGTACCGGTTTCAAAGCAGACATTAAATAAAGCATGCAGAAATAATGCAGATGTATCGTTTTTTAACACATCAATCGGTATTAAGTCAACGCCAAAAGCTTTACCTCTCTTAGCATTATTTATAGCTTTCTTCACTTCTAATAATGAAATATTACTATCCAAAAAAACATTATTATTCCCATCGACATTTAACTCAAATACACCATTACCATCCGAGTTCAAATTTAAAAGATGATCAAAATCACGTTCCCATTTTAAAAGAACATCCTTCACATCCGTTGACAAGCTACCGTCATCCAAGAGGACCTCCATTGGTATGTTTTCAACAGTTGTCCAAGTACAAAGGAGTCATCTATGTTTGATACGCCTACCTTGCATGTATAAAGCCGTGACGCTATACTTTGCAGAATCAAGACATGGACTAAGTTTCCCGTGATTTACAACAAAATGTTAAATAAGCATATTATCGCACGGTAGTGAAGATATTAGCACAGACCTAATAACAATTAATATGTCTGTGGTATTAGCATTAAAATGTAACATGTGTTTTTAAAGAGACACACCGCAATATGTAACTATGTTCTTAAACTTCGCAGCGTCCTGTTTAATTAGGGTTTCTAAATAGTTTGCATGTTTGCAAATCATTATCACTGTTAAAAACATAATTAGTTGAATAGTTCAAAATACATTGTTTTTGCATATTACTAATTGTTAATTATATTACCCCAATATTATATTTAAAGCATATAGTGTATACAACGTTATATTTAAAGCATATAGTGTATACAACGGAACGCCAGACAAGGGGAAATAATCCAAATATCACAACAGAAACAGAAACAAAATATTAGTTAACCCTGGACGATTCAATTCACGCGATCTTATTTAAGTAGGGATTCTTCTTAGTTAGGCCAGTATATTTTAGGATTACCGATCATCTACCCTAAAAATTTGTAAAAAATTAAAACAAATATGATGTTTGTGTTTCAAAAAAGTTATTGCCACCGACGTAAACAAATTCTAATTTTCAAACCCTCATTTTTCTAATCTATATTACATCAATGCTTATTTATTACTATTTGTTGCAAATGAACACATATTTTCATTTTTAATAATTATTTTCTTACTCTCCACCCAACATTTTTACTGCAATAAATCGGTAAAACAATTTTAAAAAAATACTGGCCTTATGAAATGGGTTGTACATACTAATTTACCGTATTATTAAAATATATTATAAAATGTTTTAAAGTGTTATAACAGCAATGGGAATACGTATGTGTAGTCCGAAATGTGTTGAGTTCCAACTGGGATAAGAACTGGACCATTGGTCCAACAAGTAAAGACGGTCAATGTGACCAAATGTTTGCCTGGTTTTTAATGTGTCATATGTGATGCATTGAAGTTTTAAAGTTATATTTAAAAGACGAAAATACTAATTCATACCTTTCTGACTTATTAGCATTCTGGGGGAATAATGGGTGTCTAACCAAAATGAGTAAAACCAACATGTTTTTGCTGCAAACTCCATGCAACAAACTCAGTTAAGTAACTGTTAATACACCTGGTTTTTCATTTGTTCTCCAGATTTAAGTATTTAATCTCCGGATTTTCCATCAAATCTTTTAAAAAATGTTCATGATGTTTATCAGCTATTTCCTGACATTGTCCTGTTATTAGTATTTACATGTGTCAAATCAATGGTTAACACCTAAGTACATACTTAGTTCCTTCAGTGACATAACAGTGGCTTCTTTAATTAACATGTAGCCAGTTGTCTATCATTTATCCATTTTAACCAATCAAACCAATACTATACCGACAAACAATAGCACGTGCAACAGTATAATAAATCACGTGCAACTATATTATTTTCCAATATGCGATTGGGTTATGGCAATGGGAATTAAACTCGCCCGCCGATATTGTTTTCTCTTTTTATTGAGGACCTAGAACTATATTTACAAAAAGATATTAATACTGGTTTAGAAATTGATGATATTGTACTTATATTACTGTTATTTGCGGACGATATGGTTATCATTTGGGAAATCACCTGAAGAATTACAAAAAAATATTAATTTACTTTAGGACTATTGTAACAAATGAGGATTACAGGTGCATACTGTTAAAACAAAGATTATGGTTTATAGAAAAAGAGGTGATTTATTAAACAATGAATCTTGGCATTATAATGGAGCGGATATAGAGGTAGTAAACGATTTCAACTATTTAGGTACAGTTTTTAATTATATTGGAAATTTTGCTCTGAACCAAGTACAACTTATTGGAAAATCTTTGAAAGCATTAAATGTTCTCTAGTAAACTGTAGAAAAATAAGGTTGAAACCAAATACATTATGTCAACTATTTGTGTCATTTGTGAGTATCTAAATAATGGCGTCATGTTAATTGGTTAACCTAAGTGAAAAAGCAAATCATGAAATGTGAAGATCTAGTGACTCCTTATATGTAAGTAAGTAAGTAAAGTAAGTAAATCATTTATTAACGTGACATGTGTATATACAATATGCATGCAAGTATAAACAAGCATAATTATATTAAACAATCATACACTCGGCCCACTGGGCCTATAAGTTACCATTACAAACGATATATCAAACTATCAAGTTCCAGATCAAACACATTATGGTAAGCATGGTCTGACAATTTACTTATATGTGATACACTGTAACAGCTGATGCCGTATAACATGGTTATAGTTTGTTAAGTTTTAGGAAGACTTTGTACTTGCATTTAGCAAGCATCTGTGTAGAATAATAATATATGCATCTTCATCAAAACACAGTTGTGCTATACATTAACCCAAGTCTTTCTATCTAATTACAAAGTCCGCCCTTAAACAAACTATTGTTGTGCATGTAGAAGTAAGCTGATATATTATTTCTATAAATATCAAACATTGTATAAGTATTAACTGCATAACTAATTTAAATTTAGGCTTAAGAAAACATGCGAAAGTCAAGTCGCGCGCTCACATTTTCATTCAAAAATCTTCTTCGTGTGCTTTAAATCTTAAATTTTAAAAATCATAGGATTTTGTTTACAATATTTTTGGTAGGCCGTTATATGGCCTAATATGTGTTAAGGGTGACGTGAAACATCATTCAAACAAGCAAACAAACAAACTTCTTTAAATAACGACATTGTAGCTGTTGTTCCTCCGAGACTCGTGGTCGCCATATTGAAAGCTCTGTGTCACCAAGAAGCTGTCTGTGTGTATGCCCCCAGGATACCCTGATGCAAGCACGCGCCATTTCAGCGTTTGTTCATTTTTCAAAATCAATAAAGGTGTGATAATGACCAATATTTCCTTGTTTATTGACAGCTGAACTGCTAAACCCACATCGAACTGGCGACTTTCAAACCAATTGTGTCTTGTTAAATATTTATGTTAAAACAATTTAATCATCCCATTTATTAACTGCCAAGGGAAACACTTTAACTCGCTAAGAAATAGAACAAAACAACGTGTGTTTTAACATAGACCTACATACATAGAAATATTTGATATTTATATCAATGGTTTTAGTTAACAATGAAAACACACACAAACAAAAACGCAAGTATAGTTATACAATAAAAACACACACAAACAAAAACGCAAGTATAGTTATACAATAAAAACACACACAAACAAAAACGCAAGTATAGTTATTTACGAGCCTTTATATATAATCAGACTTATAATGATATGACAGAGTCCCTGCTTAATTTATCATATTCATTTATCATATTTAATGGCTGCACATTCTTATTAATCAGAGATCTAAGAAGTAGTGTTATCGCATCTCTCAGGGGCGTAGCTTGGCCTGTTTGACGGCATAGGCCCGCAGTTAAAGTTATTATGCTAGTGGGGTCCGGGGACATGTCCCCCCCCCCCCCCCCCCCCATTGTTTTTTATAGTAGAATGCTTTAGGTGCGTGCTGACTTTATAGTAGAATGCTTTAGGTGCGTGCTGACGTATATTTTAGACTTTAAAGAGGGCAAAGATAACTAAACAAATATATATGAAAATTATATTTTCTGGTTACTACGCCTCCTATACAGCCCCCTCCCCCACACACCCCCACACCCATCCCCCTCCCCCACCCCCCCCCCCCCCCCCCACCCCCGATTTTTATTGCATTTTTGGAATTTAAATTTTTCTATTTCTGAAAATTAGGCGTAGGCCCGGGCCTACAGGGCCTATGCAGAGCTACGCCAATGTCTCTATTAAAACACCACCGTCGGTTATGTGATTTGGTGTAGCGTTTTTCAGTCACAACGTAGAAAGTTTCAAGATGATGCATGTCAGCAATCTTGAGGGGTAAGTGTCGTAAACTTGAGGGGGTAAGTGTCGTAAACTTGCGTCTGCTGTTTCTGTTTTTCGACCTTTTAAAACATTAACAAAGGTGAACATTCAGTTAATACGGCGATTGTCTATGCACAGTTATAGGACTGTCCCGAAAACATGTAGTAGTAACTACTCAGCTCAAGTTATATGATAATCAGCTTGGTGTCGGCATACCCAGCATGAGGTCAATAAAATGGCAATAAATCACATGACATGCCAGCTAATGAACTAAAACTTTGTCCATGCAGAATTAAATGTTAAAAGTATATATCACTGCCTTATCTTTATTTACAGATAGCATTTTGTTACACCAACTTAAATTTTTAAATATGCCTATCTGCTGTCAGATAATTGATGCCCTGCTGTGCGAAAATGGGTATTTTATTGCTCTGGGGTCAGTTAATTACATGGATGAATTGTAGAGATTCTCAATAAACAGAGGAAACTCGGGACAGTCCTATAACTGTGCAGGCATTGCGCGATGTTTTCAGCCTCGGAAACATCGCCGGAAATTCCGGATGGAGTCGTGTCGCGCACACTCCTATATTTTCTATAGGCCGCGTCATAGCTCTATGGTAGGTACAGACAATAAAACCACAAGAGCTACGATTCTCACAAATAACAAGATACCCATCTTCTTAAATATTTGTCGCAGCTGAATTAAAACCCCTCTGGTGATGTAATTAGTGGTCAATTACATGCATTTTATATTTCAACCGACGGCCACTGTCACCACCTGTCCATCAGATGATGTATACATACTTGATATTTTTCTGACATAATGATTTGAGATATGATTGATTTTCCGACATTGTCATATAAGAATAAAATCAAACAAATTGTATTAACGGCTCATCATTTTCTCATCATTTTCACTAAAGTGTTTTAAAATCCACTATACAAGCTCGATTGTCATTTTCCTTGTATGGGAAACACTAACATTGAATGTCTCAATATTTAAAAATGCTGTCTTCAAGCCAGGTTAATGAGGCTACTCTTACGACATATAATTACATTCCTAAAAGCAAATCAGTTTGTGAGAGACGAACACTCATATACTGTTATTAATTTCGTAAACATTCGTAACTTCGTGTATAAGTAACCACCTACAATTCGTAACTTCGTATATAAGTAACCACCTACAATCCGTACCTTCATGTATAAGAAACCATATACAATTCGTAACTTCAGTATAAGTAACCACTTACAATTCGAACTTCGTATATAAGTAACCACCTACAATTCGTAACTTCGTATATAAGTAACCACCTACAATTCGTAACTTCGTATATAAGTAACCACATACAATTCGTAACTTCGTGTATAAGTAACCACCTACAATTCCTAACTTCATGTATAAGAAACCATATACAATTCGTAACTTCGTGTATAAGTAACCACCTACAATTCGTAACTTCGTATATAAGTAACCACCTACAATTCGTAACTTCGTGTATAAGTAACCACCTACAATTCGTAACTTCATGTATAAGAAACCATATAAAATTCGTAACTTCGTGTATAAGTAACCACCTACAATTCGTAACTTCGTATATAAGTAACCACCTACAATTCGTAACTTCGTATATAAGTAACCACCTACAATTCGTAACTTCGTGTATAAGTAACCACCTACAATTCGTAACTTCGTATATAAGTAACCACCTACAATTCGTAACTTCGTGTATAAGTAACCACATACAATTCGTAACTTCATGTATAAGAAACCATATACAATTCGAACTTCGTATATAAGAAACCATATACAATTCGTAACTTCGTATATAAGTAACCACCTACAATCCGTAACTTCATGTATAAGAAACCATATAAAATTCGTAACTTCGTGTATAAGTAACCACTTACAATTCGAACTTCGTATATAAGTAACCACCTACAATTCGTAACTTCGTATATAAATAACCACCTACAATTCGTAAGTTCGTATATAAGTAAACACCTACAATTCGTACCTTCGTGTATAAGTAACTACATACAATTCGTATATTAGTACCCACCTACAATTCGTAACTTCGTATATAAGTAACTACATACAATTCGTATATTAGTAACCACCTACAATTCATAACTTCGTGTATAAGTAACCACCTACAATTCGTAAGTTCGTGTATAAGTAACCACCTACAATTCGTAACTTCGTGTATAAGTAACCACCTACAATTCGTAACTTCGTGTATAAGTAACCACATACAATTCGTAACTTCTTATATAAGTAGCCACCTACAATTCGTAACTTCGTATATAAGTAACCACCTACAATTCGTAACTCCGTATATAAGTAACCACCTACAATTCGTAACTTCGTGTATAAGTCACCACCTACAATTCGAACTTCGTATATAAGTAACCACTTACAATTCGTAACTTCGTATATAAGTAACCACCTACAATTCGTAACTTCATGTATAAGAAACCATATACAATTCTTAACTTCGTGTATAAGTAACCACTTACAATTCGAACTTCGTATATAAGTAACCACCTACAATTCGTAACTTCGTATATAAGTAACCACCTGCAATTCGTAACTTCGTATATAAGTAACCATCTACAATTCGTAACTTCGTGTATATGTTACCACCTACAATTCGTAACTTCATGTATAAGAAACCATATACAATTCGTAACTTCGTGTATAAGTAACCACCTACAATACGTAACTTCGTATATAAGTAACCACCTACAATTCGTAACTTCGTATATAAGTAACCACCTACAATTCGTAACTTCGTGTATAAGTAACCACCTTCAATTCGTAACTTCGTGTATAAGTAACCACATACAATTCGTAACTTCTTATATAAGTAGCCACCTACAATTCGTAACTTCGTATATAAGTAACCACCTACAATTCGTAACTTCGTGTATAAGTAACCACCTTCAATTCGTAACTTCTTGTATAAGTAACCACATACAATTCGTAACTTCTTATATAAGTAGCCACCTACAATTCGTAACTTCGTATATAAGTAACCACCTACAATTCGTAACTCCGTATATAAGTAACCACCTACAATTCGTAACTTCGTGTATAAGTAACCACCTACAATTAGAACTTCGTATATAAGTAACCACCTACAATTCGTAACTTCGTATATAAGTAACCACCTACAATTCGTAACTTCATGTATAAGAAACCATATACAATTCGTAACTTCGTGTATAGGTAACCACTTACAATTCAAACTTCGTATATAAGTAACCACCTACAATTCGTAACTTCGTATATAAGTAACCACCTTCAATTCGTAACTTCGGGTATAAGTAACCACCTACAAATCGTCACTTCGTATATAAGTAACCACCTACAATTCGTAACTTCGTATATAAGTAACCACCTACAATTCGTAACTACGTATATAAGTAACCACCTACAATTCGTAACTTCGTGTATAAGAAACCATATACAATTCGTAACTTCGTGTATAAGTAACCACTTACAATTCGAACTTCGTATATAAGTAACCACCTACAATTCGTAACTTCGTATATAAGTAACCACCTACAGTTCGTAACTTCGTGTATAAGTAACCACCTACAATTCGTAACTTCGTGTATAAGAAACCTTATACAATTCGTAACTTCGTGTATAAGTAACCACCTACAATTCGTAACTTCGTATATAAGTAACCACCTACCATTCGTAACTTCTAATATAAGTAACCACCTACAATTCGTAACTTCGTGTATAAGTTACCACATACAATTCGTATATTAGTAACCACCTACAATTCATAACTTCGTATATAAGTAACCACCTACAATTCGTAACTTATTGTATAAGAAAACACCTACAATTCGTAACTTCGTGTATAAGTAACCACCTACAATACGTAACTTCGTATATAGGTCACCACCTACAATCCGTAACTTCGTGTATAAGAAAAAACACCTACAATTCGTAACTTCGTATATAAGTAACCACCTACAATTCGTAACTTCGTGTATAAGTAACCACATACAATTCGTAACTTCTTATATAAGTAGCCACCTACAATTCGTAACTTCGTATATAAGTAATCACCTACAATTCGTAACTTCGTATATAAGTAACCACATACAATTCGTATATTAGTAACCATCTACAATTCATAACTTCGTATATAAGTAACCACCTACAATTCGTAACTTCTTGTATAAGAAAACACCTACAATTCGTAACTTCGTGTATAAGTAACCACCTACAATTCGAACTTCGTGTATAAGTAACCACCTACCATTCGTAACTTCGAATATAAGTAACCACCTACAATTCGTAACTTCGTGTATAAGTTACCACATACAATTCGTATATTAGTAACCACCTACAATTCATAACTTCGTATATAAGTAACCACCTACAATTCGTAACTTATTGTATAAGAAAACACCTACAATTCGTAACTTCGTGTATAAGTAACCACCTACAATACGTAACTTCGTATATAGGTAACCACCTACAATCCGTAACTTCGTGTATAAGAAAAAACACCTACAATTCGTAACTTCGTATATAAGTAACCACCTACAATTCGTAATTTCGTGTATAAGTAACCACATACAATTCGTAACTTCTTATATAAGTAGCCACCTACAATTCGTAACTTCGTATATAAGTAATCACCTACAATTCGTAACTTCGTATATAAGTAACCACATACAATTCGTATATTAGTAACCACCTACAATTCATAACTTCGTATATAAGTAACCACCTACAATTCGTAACTTCTTGTATAAGAAAACACCTACAATTCGTAACTTCGTGTATAAGTAACCACCTACAATTCGAACTTCGTGTATAAGTAACCACCTACAATACGTAACTTCGTATATAAGTAACAACCTACAATCCGTAACTTCATGTATAAGAAAAAACACCTACAATTCGTAACTTCGTATATAAGTAACAACCTACAATCTGTAACTTCGTGTATAAGAAAAAACACCTACAATCCGTAACTTCGTGTGTAAGTAACCACATACAATTCGTAACTTCGTGTATAAGTAACCACCTACAATTCGTAACTTCGTATATAAGTAACCACCTACAATTCATAACTTCGTATATAAGTAAACACCTACAATTCGTTACTTCGTGTATAAGTAACCACCTACAATTCATAACTTCGTATATAAGTAAACACCTACAATTCGTAACTTCGTGTATAAGTAACCACCTACAATTCGTAACTTCTTGTATAAGTAACCATCTACAATTCGTAACTTCGTATATAAGTAACCACCTACAATCCGTAACTTCGTGTATAAGTAACCACCTACAATTCGTAACTTCGTGTATAAGTAACCACCTACAATTCGTAACTTCGTGTATAAGTAACCACATACATTTCGTAACATCGTATATAAGTAACCACATACAATTCATAACTTCGTGTATAAGTAACCACCTACAATCCGTAACTTCGTGTATAAGTAACCACCTACAATTCGTAACTTCGTGTATAAGTAACCACCTACAATTCGTAACTTCGTGTATAAGAAAAAACACCTACAATTCGTAACTTCGTATATAAGTAACCACCTACAATTCGTAACTTCGTGTATAAGTAACCACCTACAATTCATAACTTCGTATATAAGTAAACACCTACAATTCGTAACTTCGTGTATAAGTAACCACATACAATTCGTATTTCTTGTATAAGTAACCATCTACAATTCGTAACTTCGTATATAAGTAACCACCTACAATTCGTAACTTCGTGTATAAGTAACCACCTACAATCCGTAACTTCGTGTATAAGTAACCACCTACAATTCGTAACTTCGTGTATAAGTAACCACATACAATTCGTAACTTCGTATATAAGTAACCACATACAATTCATAACTTCGTGTATAAGTAACCACCTACAATCCGTAACTTCGTGTATAAGTAACCACCTACAATTCGTAACTTCGTGTATAAGTAACCACATACAATTCGTAACTTCTTATATAAGTAGCCACCTACGATTCGTAATTTCGTATATAAGTAATCACCGACAATTCGTAACTTCGTATATAAGTAACCACATACAATTCGTATATTAGTAACCACCTACAATTCATAACTTCGTATATAAGTAACCACCTACAATTCGTAACTTCTTGTATAAGAAAACACCTACAATTCGTAACTTCGTGTATAAGTAGCCACCTACAATACGTAACTTCGTATATAAGTAACCACCTACAATCCGTAACTTCGTGTATAAGAAAAAACACCTACAATTCGTAACTTCGTATATAAGTAACCACCTACAATTCGTAACTTCGTGTATAAGTAACCACCTACAATCCGTAACTTCGTGTATAAGTAACCACCTACAATTCGTAACTTCGTGTATAAGTAACCACCTACAATTCGTAACTTCGTGTATAAGTAACCACCTACAATTCGTAACTTCGTGTATAAGTAACCACATACAATTCGTAACTTCGTATATAAGTAACCACCTACAATCCGTAACTTCGTGTATAAGTAACCACATACAATTCGTAACTTCGTATATAAGTAAACACCTACAATTCGTAACTTTGTGTATAAGTAACCACCTACAATTCATAACTTCGTATATAAGTAAACACCTCCAATTCGTAACTTCGTGTATAAGTAACCAACTACAATTAATAACTTCGTATATAAGTAACCACCTACAATTCGTAACTTCGTATATAAGTAACCACCTACAATTCGTAACTTCGTGTATAAGTAACCACCTACAATTCGTAACTTCGTATATAAGTAACCATCTACAATTCGTAACTTCGTATATAAGTAACCACCTACAATTCGTAACTTCGTGTATACGTAACCACCTACAATCCGTAACGTCGTGTATAAGTAACCACCTACAATTCGTAACTTCGTGTATAAGTAACCACCTACAATTAGTAACTTAGTGTATAAGTAACCACATACAATTCGTAACTTCTTATATAAGTAGCCACCTACAATTCGTAACTTCGTATATAAGTAATCACCTACAATTCGTAACTTCGTATATAAGTAACCACATACAATTCGTATATTAGTAACCATCTACAATTCATAACTTCGTATATAAGTAACCACCTACAATTCGTAACTTCTTGTATAAGAAAACACCTACAATTCGTAACTTCGTGTATAAGTAACCACCTACAATTCGAACTTCGTGTATAAGTAACCACCTACCATTCGTAACTTCGAATATAAGTAACCACCTACAATTCGTAACTTCGTGTATAAGTTACCACATACAATTCGTATATTAGTAACCACCTACAATTCATAACTTCGTATATAAGTAACCACCTACAATTCGTAACTTATTGTATAAGAAAACACCTACAATTCGTAACTTCGTGTATAAGTAACCACCTACAATACGTAACTTCGTATATAGGTAACCACCTACAATCCGTAACTTCGTGTATAAGAAAAAACACCTACAATTCGTAACTTCGTATATAAGTAACCACCTACAATTCGTAATTTCGTGTATAAGTAACCACATACAATTCGTAACTTCTTATATAAGTATCTACCTACAATTCGTAACTTCGTATATAAGTAATCACCTACAATTCGTAACTTCGTATATAAGTAACCACATACAATTCGTATATTAGTAACCACCTACAATTCATAACTTCGTATATAAGTAACCACCTACAATTCGTAACTTCTTGTATAAGAAAACACCTACAATTCGTAACTTCGTGTATAAGTAACCACCTACAATTCGAACTTCGTGTATAAGTAACCACCTACAATACGTAACTTCGTATATAAGTAACAACCTACAATCCGTAACTTCATGTATAAGAAAAAACACCTACAATTCGTAACTTCGTATATAAGTAACAACCTACAATCCGTAACTTCGTGTATAAGAAAAAACACCTACAATCCGTAACTTCGTGTGTAAGTAACCACATACAATTCGTAACTTCGTGTATAAGTAACCACCTACAATTCGTAACTTCGTATATAAGTAACCACCTACAATTCATAACTTCGTATATAAGTAAACACCTACAATTCGTTACTTCGTGTATAAGTAACCACCTACAATTCATAACTTCGTATATAAGTAAACACCTACAATTCGTAACTTCGTGTATAAGTAACCACCTACAATTCGTAACTTCTTGTATAAGTAACCATCTACAATTCGTAACTTCGTATATAAGTAACCACCTACAATCCGTAACTTCGTGTATAAGTAACCACCTACAATTCGTAACTTCGTGTATAAGTAACCACCTACAATTCGTAACTTCGTGTATAAGTAACCACATACATTTCGTAACATCGTATATAAGTAACCACATACAATTCATAACTTCGTGTATAAGTAACCACCTACAATCCGTAACTTCGTGTATAAGTAACCACCTACAATTCGTAACTTCGTGTATAAGTAACCACCTACAATTCGTAACTTCGTGTATAAGAAAAAACAACTACAATTCGTAACTTCGTATATAAGTAACCACCTACAATTCGTAACTTCGTGTATAAGTAACCACCTACAATTCATAACTTCGTATATAAGTAAACACCTACAATTCGTAACTTCGTGTATAAGTAACCACATACAATTCGTAACTTCTTGTATAAGTAACCATCTACAATTCGTAACTTCGTATATAAGTAACCACCTACAATTCGTAACTTCGTGTATAAGTAACCACCTACAATCCGTAACTTCGTGTATAAGTAACCACCTACAATTCGTAACTTCGTGTATAAGTAACCACATACAATTCGTAACTTCGTATATAAGTAACCACATACAATTCATAACTTCGTGTATAAGTAACCACCTACAATCCGTAACTTCGTGTATAAGTAACCACCTACAATTCGTAACTTCGTGTATAAGTAACCACATACAATTCGTAACTTCTTATATAAGTAGCCACCTACGATTCGTAATTTCGTATATAAGTAATCACCGACAATTCGTAACTTCGTATATAAGTAACCACATACAATTCGTATATTAGTAACCACCTACAATTCATAACTTCGTATATAAGTAACCACCTACAATTCGTAACTTCTTGTATAAGAAAACACCTACAATTCGTAACTTCGTGTATAAGTAGCCACCTACAATACGTAATTTCGTATATAAGTAATCACCGACAATTCGTAACTTCGTATATAAGTAACCACATACAATTCGTATATTAGTAACCACCTACAATTCATAACTTCGTATATAAGTAACCACCTACAATTCGTAACTTCGTGTATAAGTAACCACCTACAATTCGTAACTTCGTGTATAAGTAACCACCTACAATTCGTAACTTCGTGTATAAGTAACCACATACAATTCGTAACTTCGTATATAAGTAACTACATACAATTCGTATATTAGTAACCACCTACAATTCGTAACTTCGTGTATAAGTAAACACCTACAATTCGTATATAAGAAACCATCTACAATTCGTAACTTCGTATATAAGTAACCACCTACAATTCGTAACTTCGTGTATACGTAACCACCTACAATCCGTAACTTCGTGTATAAGTAACCACCTACAATTCGTAACTTCGTGTATAAGTAACCACCTACAATTCGTAACTTCGTGTATAAGTAACCACATACAATTCGTAACTTCGTATATAAGTAACCACATACAATTCATAACTTCGTGTATAAGTAACCACCTACAATTCGTAACTTCGTGTATAAGTAACCACCTACAATTCGTAACTTCGTGTATAAGTTACCACCTACAGTTCGTAACTTCATGTATAAGAAACCATATACAATTCGTAACTTCGTGTATAAGTAACCACTTACAATTCGAACTTCGTATATAAATAACCACCTACAATTCGTAACTTCATGTATAAGAAACCATATACAATTCTTAACTTCGTGTATAAGTAACCACTTACAATTCGAACTTCGTATATAAGTAACCACCTACAATTCGTAACTTCGTATATAAGTAACCACCTGCAATTCGTAACTTCGTATATAAGTAACCATCTACAATTCGTAACTTCGTGTATATGTTACCACCTACAATTCGTAACTTCATGTATAAGAAACCATATACAATTCGTAACTTCGTGTATAAGTAACCACCTACAATACGTAACTTCGTATATAAGTAACCACCTACAATTCGTAACTTCGTATATATGTAACCACCTACAAATCGTAACTTCGTGTATAAGTTACCACCTTCAATTCGTAACTTCGTGTATAAGTAACCACATACAATTCGTAACTTCTTATATAAGTAGCCACCTACAATTCGTAACTTCGTATATAAGTAACCACCTACAATTCGTAACTTCGTGTATAAGTAACCACCTTCAATTCGTAACTTCGTGTATAAGTAACCACATACAATTCGTAACTTCTTATATAAGTAGCCACCTACAATTCGTAACTTCGTATATAAGTAACCACCTACAATTCGTAACTCCGTATATAAGTAACCACCTACAATTCGTAACTTCGTGTATAAGTAACCACCTACAATTCGAACTTCGTATATAAGTAACCACCTACAATTCGTAACTTCGTATATAAGTAACCACCTACAATTCGTAACTTCGTATGTAAGCAACCACCTACAATAATTCGTAACTTCGTATGTAAGCAACCACCTACAATTCGTAACTTCGTGTATAAGAAAACACCTACACTAAAATTATGCCATGGACATGTTAACTTCGTATATAAGAAACACTTACACTAAAATTATGCCATGGACATGTTAACTTCGTATATAAGAAACACTTACACTAAAAGTATGCCATGGGCATGTTGTTAGTGTTACATCTGATATTTTAAATGTATTAAACAATATTTTAAAATGAAAGTCTTTGAACATTGCGGACATAAAAAATAATGATAATAATAATTAAATAAAAAACTAAGAAGAATTAAAAAATGTGTGGTCTTCTCGATAATGTATCGATGAACAAAAGAAACAAATATTGAACGAGATATTATTGCATAGATGTGTAGGTTATGCAGAATGTTAATACTTATTAACTAAAATTTACGTTAACAATTCGTTTCTAAAATAAATTTGCCAAATTTAGAACTTCACTGACAAAGGGATACAATCTAGATATCAAAGCAGAACAAAGAAACAACATATTAGCCTACCCTTGCGCGTTGGCACAATCCGTTCTAACAAAATGCATGCTCGATCATTACAAGGATCTAAATTCAAACGAATAATATTGCTTATGCAGTACCATTTGGGATGACATGAAGTTAGCATTATGTTACTGGTTGAGACACTGGGTGATAAGAGTTGAAAGCATGAGTGTTAAAGACATAATTAATTTATGACAGCTTTTGATGGCATTTTCTACTACCTATACATATGAATATACCAGTTTATTTGCTAGCTTACTTACTTACTTTTATTTATTTTTTAAACTTTATAATGCTAGTTGAATGTTTCAACTTTATGTCATAATCTTAAAACATATTTTGTTCACTGTTATCCGTTATGACTGCCCTGGTAAAATGGGTTTGTGCGAATAAATACGAATTAGGATCCTTATAAAATTCACGTCCGCTTGAATGTCAAGTTTTGGTAATTGATACTCAATATTTATAGCTGGATGTGTATAAAATAATAAATATTACATTTTTGATTATAATAATCTTTACTATAACAGTATTTACTGAATCCATCATTAAGTTTAACACAGCCAAAGAATGAAAGAGATGAAAAAGAGATGTTGTTGTCATATTAGAAAAACAGACATTGTAGCATGGTCACAGACAATTCTCTTCGTTCAGACACAGGTGTAAATCGTTTAATTGAATTTGTAGCATGGTCACAGACAATTCTTTTTGTTCAGACACAGGTGTAAATCGTTTAATTGAAAATAAGACCTGTCAGAATAACTGTGAGAATAACAGTGAGAATAACAGTTAGAATAACTGAAATAGAGCTGAAATGGACAGGCTACAAAACAAATAGAGTAGTGGGCCTTATTGCCTACTGACCGTTCCAAGTCGGTAACCCTGTCTTCACCACCCTTTCTGTTGTTTTTTGTCTCTTTTATTGTAGTTTCAAGTCCTTGTTTGCAGTACAGTGCGGACCTACGATGCCATTGCGTTCGGACGCTTTGGTTTCTATAGGACCCTACATATCATTTCATCTCGTTGGTAATTTAAACACCTCGATGGGCTACGCCCATCTCGATGTTTAAATGAACCAACTCAATGAAACCATACTCTATCTATCACATAAGACCTGTCAGAATTACTGTGAGAATAACAGTTAGAATAACAGTTAGAATAACTGAAACAGAGCTGAAATGGACATGCTACAAAACAAATAGAGTATGGTTTCATCTCGTTGGTTAATTTAAACACCTCGATGGGCTGCGCCCATCTCGATGTTTAAATGAACCAACGAGATGAAACCAAACTCTATCTATAACTTGTTGTGTACAATATTTTAAACATTGTTATTTTAGTCAATAGAAAAGAATGCGATCTTTATACAATTATTATATGCAGTCAAGAAAACAGATACAGGTCATGGAACATCAAGCAGTCAATATGCATGGAGTCGATACAAACTATACATTAACCTACACTATTTTATTAAATTATGAGTGATATAAAATTTGGAAGTATGAATTGTAGGGGTTTATATTCTGATCAAGTAAAGAGGAGAGACATTTTTTCAAGATGTAGTGATAGATATGACATTACTTTTCTTGTTGATACACATTCAACTAAAGAGATAGAAAGCAAATGGAGGACTGAATGGGGCTGTGATGCAATATTTTCTTCATTCTCAAGCTCAAGTAGGGGTACCGCAATCTTGTTAAATAATAAAATTAACAAAGAATTCATAGATAATTTCGGAAATTTCATAGTGTTAGATATTACAATTCAGGAGCAAAGATAACTTTAGCTGTTGTGTATGGACCAAATAAAGACAAGCCGCAATTTTGTCATGATTTCTTTACTGTTATTGAAAGCTTTGGTAACACTTCTTTTATTATTGGCGGGGACTGGAATGTGCCACTAAATTATGATATGGACACATACAATTATAAACACAAAAATAATATAAAATCAAATAAAACACTTTTAAGTATTATGGAAAGTTTAGACTTACATGACATCTGGAGAATATTTAATGACAATGTTAAAAGATATATTTGGAGAGGCCATTTTGATAAGATGGCACGTTTATACTATTTTCTTGTGTCATCTGATTTCTAAGATTGTGTCGAAAAATGTTCAATCGATATTTCTTATAAATCTGATCATTCAGCAATCTCAGTTACTTTTTTATTCATTGACCAAAAACGAGGCCGTGGCACTGTCGCAGGATGACCCGAGTGGTTGGGGCTAACTCAGGAAAGAATCAATGACGGTGAATACATTTAAATAAGTTTAATGCAACTTTTAAAATATGTTAAATATAGATACAATTATCTAAAAAAAACACAAGCGAATACCCAGATGAACTATGAAAAGAATGTTCTCATGAACGTTTAAGACGTTCTTAGTATTGTTACAAATACTGAATGGGTCGACTGATTATATACAACACTAAAGTGTTGTTAAAGTTATAACAATGTTGATCTATGATCTATCGCGATAACTGTGATGAGCGAGAGCTCATGAAGATGATGATGCGCGAATCCAATGAGTGATTGTCATCAAATGCCTTCTATAATGGTTGATGACGCGATATGTATGATGATTAACCTCCCCTGAGGTTGTGGATGATGTTCCTCCCGTGAGGACTGATAACGGGCCCACCTCGTGTCCCGGGGGTTGTCGCTACTAGAGCCTGGCCATGTTGCGCAGGTACGGGGACCGTCTCCACCGCTCTTAACGTTATGCGTGGAAGCTTAGCTCCACTCCGGAAGGCTTGTATCCAAACCTGGATGGCTTATATCCAACCCTGGATGACTTATATCCAACCCTGGATGGCTTAGGCTGTAATTATACATACGTTTTAGATGTCGGTTGATAAACATAACCATCTTGCATAATTATCATTACCCAATCAAATCATTATTTAATAAATATATGTAAGCTGTACTAATGATGAGTAGCAATGTATACATGTTTTACAACGCCATGTATACGCCATGTATACGCCATGTACGTCGCTGTTAATCAATGCCTCTAATACATGTAATATACAACGTTATCAAATCACAAATATTACACTCACTGAGTTATGCATGCACACATGTATGTCAACTAATGCCCATATTATACAACGCTATGTATACGCGTCGAACATCTATATTAGTCACTCATCTCATTGTTAACTAATGTTAACAAATGCACCTATTATACACCGTTATCAAATTAATATTGTTTTACAATTAATGATCAATTACAATAATTACATCTAATAAAGTAACTTCAAAATCATATACTAGTCTAAAGTTAATGTTTGAGAAACACCAAAGCTAACCGGATGTCGTAACCGCCGACCAAGATGGCGCCGCCCACTGAATACAAATGTACGATAAAAGTTAATAAAATAAATACTGACCACATATTGCCTGTGAATTTCGCCGTCCAACTCCTGCTCCAAACAAAGCAACTATCAAGCAATCCCGGCCAGAACTAGAAGACAATGGATGTTATAGCAAACGTTACGCCTAAACCACTATTTCCCCCGTTCAGTCCGTGACATACGTGGTTAAATTCGCAGTATTAAAATCTACACGAAAGGACCCTTACACAATTTTGCTTTTAAAGAGATAGACCTATACTTTTACATGCATTAGCACAAAACTAAACTTATTAAACGGCCCTTCCGGACGTCCTATGGCGGCCACTTAAAATGTGCACGGTTTTCCGTGTTACCTGAATATATCATGCATGAACATTGTGAATTTGGTTCAACTAAACAATGAGTTAGGGTGTAACTAACAGCTGATTACAAGAGCTCTGTGCGACAAATTCGCTCTACCCGTGACATTTTGTGACAGGCACATGGACATTTAATAACAGTCTACTAACAAACATTGAATATGTTAATACTATCCAACAAACTATTGCTGAAACCATAGAACAATACAGATTGGATAATGAAAATGAACAACAAGAAATTGAATTTAGCATAAATGACCAACTATTTTGGGAGACTCTTAAGATCATGATTAGAGGTAAAACTATTTCATTCGCCTCATTTTTAAAAAGAGAAAAAAATAAAAAATAAAATGAAACAGAAGCTAAAATTAAAAATTTAGATGTTTTAATAGACAATGGTGATTTCTCAGTTAATAATGAAATTGATCAGTTACAGATAGAATTAAAAACAATTCGAGATGAACGAATAAGAGGAATTATTTTAAGAACAAAAGCGAAATGGAAAGTCGAAGGAGAAAAATCCACTAAATATTTTTGTAGTTTAGAAAAGAGACAATATACTGAAAAATTAATATCAAAACTTATTAAAAATGATGGACAGGAAACAAATGACTTAAAAGAAATACTTACTGAAGAAATACTTTTATGAAACTCTTTATAGTTCTAAACCTTCTACATCGCAGGAACACGAAGAATTTTTTTTTTTTGACACAAACAATCCATTTTTAAATAAACTAAACAAAGCAGAACGGGAGTCATTAGTAGGACATCTTGGTGTACATGAATGTTTAAATGTTTTAAAAAATATGAAAAATGAAAAATCGCCTGGATCTGATGGCTTTACGGCAGAATGTTATAAATTCTTTTGGAACGATATTGGTTCTTTTCTTGTTAAATCCTTGAACTATGGATACCATATTAAATCGTTATCAATAACACAAAGACAAGGTGTCATCACTTGTCTCCCAAAAGAAGGTAAATCAAAAACGCACTTAAAAAACTGGAGGCCTATCTCGTTATTAAATATTAAATGTGGATGGAAAAATTCTATTCCTCGGCTATTGCCATTCGAATAAAATCAGTACTATTAAAATTAATCTGAAAGTCAAACAGGATTTTTAAAGGGAAGGCAAATTAGTGAATCTACTAGGCTAATATCTGATCTTATTTTAAAATGTGAAAAAGACAATATACCAGGGCTCCTAGATTTTGAAAAAGCATCTGACTCTTTAGAATGAAAATTCATCAAAAAATGTTTACGTTTTCTGAATTTTGGAGAGTCCATTTTAAATTGGTTTCATACATAATATGTTTCGAGTTGTGTCCTGAATAATGGCCATTGTTCAGAGTTTTTCCCTTTTCAACGCGGTGTCCGACAAGGAGATCCTCTTTCTCCGTATCTTTTTATCATATGTGTTGAATTTTTAAGTGCTGCCTTGAAAAGTCACTTTGATATTAAAGGTATTCGAATAAAAGATTCAGAATATTTATTAAATCAATATGCGGATGACTCCTCTCTATTTCTAGAAGATGACAAAATTTCTCTTAATACTGCACTTCAGTTAGTAGATAAGTTTTACCTTTGCTCAGGATTAAAAGCAAACTTCGATAAAACCCAAATTATATGGATAGGCTCAAAAAAAGGTTGTCGTGACAAAATCCGTACTGAGAAACCAGTTATATGGAACTTCAAAGGCAATTTTAACCTATTAGGGATAACATACAACTTAGAAAAAGACAACTATTTTATAAACAACTACCTCACCAAACTTAAAAAAATCAAAAATGTTTTGAACGAGTGGTCCTTCAGAAATCGTAAGGGTATTGGCAAAACAACGATTATAATAACACTCACTCTTCCAATCATTACTGATTGTCTAACGGTCATTCCTGACCCACCGGAACATATATTTGATGAATTCCAAATTACATTGTTTAATATCTTATGGTCTGGAAAAAACGACAAAATTAAACGAACAGTCATGATAAACTGAAAACGGTGGTTTAAAAGTGCCACATATCAAATCATTAAGTCATTCATTGAAACTTGTATGGGTGAAAAAACTTTTAGACCCAGAAATATTCTCACCATGGAAAACCCTTATTCTAAATGATCTAGAACAGTTCGGTGGTTATAAACTATGGTATCTCCATAAAGACGGAATCCTCAAACTAGCAAGTTATCAGAACAGTTTCTGGCAAAATGTAATGCAATCTTGGGCACTTTTAGATAGTGAAAACACCACAAACACACATACAGATATTTTATCAGAACCTATATTTTATAATTTAAATATTGTGTTAAACTGGGACTTAAACCTCTTTAAAGTGTTAAGTCAAAACTCAGTATTCTTCATTAACGATCTTGTAAATGAACGGTGTGAGTTTTTATCTTTTAATGATTTCTCAACTAAATACAATGCACGCATTCCATTTACATCTTACTATGGAATAATTAATGCAATCCCTAATGAATGGAAAAGGTGTATTAAGAATAAAACTAGAATTGAACATCCTTTAAATAAAAATATTCATAAATTAAAATCAGCAAAAAAAGTAAATCAATTCTTTTATGAAGACTTTTTAAAATCAGTAAGCTTAACACCCAATAACTCGCAAGAAAATGGAACATAGAACTCGGAATAACCTTAACAAAGGACGACTGGAAAAATCTTATATCAACACACTTTTAAAATAACCGATGACACTTACCTCCAAAGTCTTCAATTCAAAATACTTCATCGTATTTTGTTTACCAATGCCAAATTGTATCAATGTAAAATGTCAGAAACAGAACTATGCACTTTTTGCAACAACTCACAGGAAACTGTTTCACATCTATTTTTTGAATGTATGTATTCAAAGAATATACTGCTAAGATTGTTTGAACACATTAAGAATCGTTGCGGAATTTCTATTGAATTACGACCCGAAGAGGTCCTCCTTGGTTTTAAACAACATGAATATGTTTCAAATTCGATTATTAATATTTGTTTCCTAGTCTATAAAAGTTATGTCTATTCAAGCAAATTGAAAAAATGTCTCCCAGACTATGATGTTTTCATCGAACATCTGAAAAGATATAAACACTTGGAATTGTTCACTTCATTTATGTACTTTTTACCAAAATCTAATGCCATAAAGGCGAGATGGAACATAATTAGCCAACTGTTTATTTAGGATAGTTAAGTAAAATTACCCTTATTGGTATATCTAGGTATATGTATGTGTGTATGTATTTATATGTATATATGTGTGTATGTGTGTATATACATGTATATATGTATGTGTGTGTATATGTATGTATATATATATATAAGAATGTAATATTAATAGTTAATTTAGAGTGTAGGTTTGTATTGACTTCATTTATTTCGTTATTTTCGTTTTTGCTCTTCTTGAAATTCAATTATCTTGACTGGATTCTATTATATTTTCTTTCCGTTTAACATGTTTTACCAGCTATGTATATAGGTGTGTATGCAACTCTATATGTAAGTACACAATGTGTCTGAAATAAAAGTATTAAAAACAAAAACAAAAAGTTAGCATTAAGTGGGAACAACAGAGAAATGCAAGATGTCGTCCAAGATGGCCGCCAAGTTGACACTCTCATTTCATATTTGAGACTAGGCGGGAAAGTAATAAAATACAAGGAACATGCATTTTATTCATTGAGATCCCTTCTTGAGCTAGCTAAGTCTAAGACCTTCAGTTAATTCAGTGTTCAAATCATAGACCTTCAATGAACTATTGAAATATAAGACCCTCATTAAACTACCAAAATCTAAGAACTTTATTGTACCAGTAAAGTCTTATTACACCTTTGTTATTACACCTGTTTTTAAATTCTAAGACCTCCATTCAACTAGTAAAATCTAAGACCCTTATAGGACTAGTACAATATAAGACCTTCATAGAACCGCAGACAGATAGGAAACTGTGAAATGTATCTAAATTTCAGGTGGCATAGTCTGAAAATTTCACAAAATATTGCCCTACCTAAAACACACATAGCATGAAGAGTTTTATGCATATACATTTTATTTATGTCAAAATCCATCACACATTTAATTCTCTTTCAAATAATGGTGTTTTCCTTACTTTTAACATTTTAAGCAAAAAAAGAAGTTTGCAAGAAAGTTTCACTACATCATTGCCTGATTTTAAATGGAAAACCCAAAACAGCTGATATTTTTTAACTTTAAACAACTTTTCCTTATTTCCTGAAAATCAAAATCAAATAAATACCATTTTATTTTGATGTGTCCTTGTTACACAAGAATCAGGACAGTTTATATTAAAAAATATTATTATAATAGACCTATGTTTCAATTCTTAGAATTACTGCAGACACAGGATAAGAATATTGTTATAAAGTTAGCAAAAATATTAGTACAGCTTTAGCTGTAAGAAATACTATCTTGATTAATTAAACAATGTTTAGCTCTTTTGTATTTTCATCCTCATGTATCAGTTATTTAACATTAATATTGCTCATAGCAAATGTACTTTTGTCTAAAACCACTTGACTTATTATGCATGAAAATTTATGTATGTATATATAACAATGTACGTAAAATATATGTTCTGTTCTGTATTATAATATAACCTATTGTCAATATACTCCGACATCAACAATAGGGCGAAGATATCTAAGTACTGGCTTCATGTTAATTGGTTAACCTAACTGAAAAAGCAAATCATGAAATGTGGGGATCTAGTGACTCCTTATAAGTAAGTAAGTAAGTAAAGTAAGTAAATCATTTATTAACGTGACATGTGTATATACAATATACATGCAAGCACAAACAAGCATAATTATATTAAACAATCATACACTCGGCCCACTGGGCCTATAAGTTACCATTACAAACGATATATCAAACTATCAAGTTCCAGATCAAACACATTATGATAAGCATGGTCTGACAATTTACTTATATGTGGTATCACTATAACAGCTGATGACGTATAACATGGTTATAGTTTGTTAAGTTTTAGGAAGACTTTGTACTTGCATTTAGCAAGCATCTGTGTAGAATAATATATGCATCTTCATCAAAACAAAGTTGTGCTATACATTAACTCAAGTCTTTCTATCTAATTACAAAGTCCGCCCTTAAACAAACTATTGTTGTGCATGTAGAAGTAAGCTGATATATTATTTCTATAAATATCAAACAATGTATAAGTATTAATTGCATAACTAATTTAAATTTAGGCTTAAGAAAACATGCGAAAGTCAAGTCGCGCGCTCACATTTTCATTCAAAAATCTTCTTCGTGTGCTTTAAATCTTAAATTTTAAAAATCATAGGATTTTGTTTACAACATTTTTGGTAGGCCGTTATATGGCCTAATACCGAGCAGAGCTCGGCCGGCGCAGCCGGCCGACGATGATCGGCTAATGGTAACACATGTGCAAATGTTGAAATCGTAGGCTGGCTGGGCAAAAAAACTGTGTCGCACCGGAAGCGCCGCCATTGATGAAATTGTGTTCGGCAATTTCGGAGTTTTTCCTCAAATCATCAGGGGATCAGTCTGTTTCGCTTGGACGATTGTCTCTTTTCGTAGTTTGGAGTATTCGTACTAGTTCGGCTAATCCCGTCACAAGTAGTTACGAATGAAGCGATATTCATTAAAAGAATGCTTATCATTAGAAGTTGTTTTATTATTTGTTATTGGTTGTCAAAATTAAACTAATTCAAAAATTCAAGAATTCAAAATTCAAAAATTCATAATTTCAAAATTTCAAAAAATTTAAATTTAAAAATATAAAAATTCAAAAATTTCAAAATTTCAAATTTTCAAAATTCAAAAATTCCAAATTTTCAAATTTTCAAATTTTCAAAATTCAAAATTTCAAATTCCATATCAAAATTCAAAATTTCAAAATTCCAAAAATTAAAAATTCCATGAATAATTTGATTTAATAATAAAATAATTGTTGCCTTTTAGGTTCGGTCGATATGTGTTGTATTTATCGACCTGAGAAAAGTGATATAGAGTTTAATAACCAGTGTTTTTGAGATACGGGAAATATCTCCCGAGGTAGAGAAAGGAGCACGAGTTCTTATATAGGGGCCATTTCTCTACCGATATTTTCAGTATCTTCAGTATCTCAAATACCGATATTTTCAGTATCTCAAAAACACTGTTTATTAAACTATATATTACATAATTTAAAATGATTTTATTAATATTTCTAATGATTAATGCCTTTTTACACCAGGGAGATATTTCCCAGTAGAGCAAACGAGTAGATATAGCTTTTCTATTCCCAGTATTTCCTATACAAATCACAGACAAATATGTAATATATACACATATCGACCTCACTAAAAGGCAATACTTTTATATTATTGCTGATAACAGGGTTGGCATGGAGGAGTTAGTCCAAATTTACCACAGTCCTGACATGACCAAACTTTAATACGAGAGGGAAATGATAAATGGTCAAGGGTGGGCCATAGCTTGTGAGATTGAAACTGTGTCTACCATTTTAGGCTACAACATCAATGTAACATGAGTTTGGTGCAGAGCAATATCACATGTATTCTTTTTCAACCAATGAAGGAGAATTGTCATGTACAACTATTGACTTGCTTTTGAACAATAAACAGTTTCAAGTTCTAGTGACGCTGATAGTAGTAAAAGTAAAAAGCGAATATCATCCACCGAAAACACGCATGGCAACAAGAGCAAACATAATTCAGAAAATTATATTAATACACCATATACTGAACCAAATAAGGACTCAAATTCCAACTCTAATATAACCAATGACATACAATCTTTATGTAGGAAACTAGGAATCAAAACCTCTTGAAAACGAAACACAGTCAGAATCAAAGAAAAGGGAATTGAGAAATAAACGGGAAAAAAGGTATATTATCAAAACATATCAAATAAATGACATATCAGAAGCTGCACCATTACAGAAAGATAAAAAATGCAACCTTGCTATGGATGCTATACTTGCCTTTGAAATAGAACAGATGTCGTACGTTTTTTCTAAATGCGAAATTTGTCTAGAAAGAAGAACTGAATTGAAAATGTTCAATGACACTGTTTGTAGTAGCTGCCAAAAAGATATGTCTGATACAAAATAATTCTCTCTGGAAAACAATATAAACCCAGGAAAGGTGCCTCTTGAGTTGAAAGAGTAAAAATAAGATAATTTTCAAAATTTTGTTTTAAAAAAAATCACACCGTAAATACCTTAACTTTTACAATAAACTTGGTTGAACATCTATGATAAAGACGAAGTGTCTCCGTGGTCGAATGGTTAACGACGTTGCATTCTAAACCTTCACCTCTCATCGCTGCGGGTTCGAATTCCACTGGGAGGTCGATTTGTAAGTGAGGAAGTGTCGATTCTTACGGATGACGGGAGGTTTACAGTAGTGGTTCTACCCAGGAAAAGTGGGTGGATGCCTCCAACACAAAAAAAATCGACCGTCATACTAGTATATAACCTTACATGTGTTGAAAATGACGTAAAACACCATACAAACAAACAAACTATGATAAAGATCGAGTTTGAGTTTACCACCTACCACAATTTAGAGGTGTGTCAAATGCCTAGGCCATTGCTTGGTCAGCTGATTTTGATGATCGAAATTATGAATAGCCAATTAATTTACTCATATGTTGATTGACAAGAAACTTAAGATAGGTAAGTATTTTATTACAACAATATAGAATAATTATTAAGAGTTTTAAAATATTTGGTTTACAAATACAAGTTAAATTTTATATGTGATCCGATATATCATATAAGTATTACTTTTAAGAGCTCTGCTCGGTCTTAGGCAGTGCCTAAAATTCATATTATGTGTTAAGGGTGACGTGAAACATCATTCAAACAAGCAAACAAATAAATTCTTTACATAACGACATTGTAGCTGTTATTCCTGCGAGACTCGTGGTCGCCATATTGAAAGCTCTGTGTCACCAAGAAGCTGTCTGTGTGTATGCCCCCAGGATACCCTGATGCAAGCACGCGCCATTTCAGCGTTTGTTCATTTTTCAAAATCACTAAAGGTGTGATAATGACCAATATTTCCTTGTTTATTGACAGCTGAACTGCTAAACCCACATCGAACTGGCGACTTTCAAACCAATTGTGTCTTGTTAAATATTTATGTTAAAACAATTTAATCATCCCATTTATTAACTGCCAAGGGAAACACTTTAACTCGCTAAGAAATAGAACAAAACAACGTGTGTTTTAATATAGACCTACATACATAGAAATATTATATATTTATATCAATGGTTTTAATTAATAATAAAAACACACACAAACAAAAACGCAAGTATAGTTATACAATAAAAACACACACAAACAAAAACGCAAGTATAGTTATACAATAAAAACAAACACAAACAAAAACGCAAGTATAGTTATTTACGAGTCTCTATATAATCAGACTTATAATGATATGACAGAGTCCCTGCTTAATTTATCATATTCATTTATCATATTTAATGGCTGCACATTCTTATTAATCAGAGATCTAAGAAGTAGTGTTATCATATCTCTATTAAAACACCGCTGTCGGTTATGTGAGACGGTGTAGCGTTTTTCAGTCACAGCGAAGAAAGTTTCAAGATGATGCATGTCAACAATGTTGAGGGGTAAGTGTCGTAAAAATGCATATGCTGTTTCTATTTTACGACAATCTTGAGGGGTAAGTGTCGTAAAATTGCATCTGCTGTTTCCATTTTTCGACATTTTAAAACATTAACAAAGGTGAACATTCAGTTGAAATACGGCGGTTGTCTATGCACAGTTATAGGACTGTCCCGAAAATAGTAGTAACTACTCAACTCAAGATACATGATAATCAGCTTGGTGTCGGCATACCCAGCATGAGGTCAATAAAATGGCAATAAATCACCTAACATGCCAGCTAATGAACTAAATATTTGTCCATGCAGAATTAGATGTTAGGGGTATATATCACTGGCTTATCTTTATTTGCAGATAGCATTTTGTATACCAATTTAATTATTTAAATATGCCTATCTGCTTTCAGATAATTGATGCCCTGCTGTACGAAAATGGGTATTTTATTGCTCTGGGGTCAGTTAATTACATGGATGAATTATTGAGATTCTCAATAAACAATTAAACTCGGGACAGTCCTATAACTGTGCAAGCATTGCGCGATGTTTTCAGCCTCGGAAACCTCGCCGGAAATTCCGGATGGAGTCGTGTCGCGCACACTCCTATATTTTCTATAGGCCGCGTCATAGCTCTATGGTAGGTACAGACAATGAAACCACAAGAGCTACGATTCTCACAAATAACAAGATACCCATCTTCTTAAATATTTGTCTTTTTAATCGCAGCTGAATTAGAAACCCTCTGGGTGATGTAATTAGTGGTCAATTACATGCAATTTATATTTCAACCGACGGCCACTGTCACCACCTGTCCATCAGATGATGTATACATAATTGATATTTTTCTGACATACTGATTTGAGATATGATTGATTTTCCGCCATTGTGATAGGTCATATAAGAATAAAATCAAATTTTATTAACGTCTCATCATTTTCACTAAAGTGGTTTAAAATCCACTCTACGAGCTCGATTGGCATTTTTCTTGTATGGGAAACACTAACATTTAATGTCTGACTATTTAAAAATGCTGCCTTCAAGCCAGGTTAATGAGGCTACTCTTACGAGGTATAATTAAATTCCTAAAAGCAATTCAGTTTGTGAGAGACGAACACTCATATACTGTTATTAATTCCGTAAACATTCGTAACTTCGTATATAAGTAAACACCTACAATTCGTAACGTCGTATATAAGTAAACACCTTCAATCTGTAACTTCGTATATAAGTAAACACCTACTATTCGTAACTTCGTATATAAATTCGTAACTTCGTATATAAGTAAACACCTACTATTCGTAACTTCGTATATAAATTCGTAACTTCGTATATAAGTAAACACCTTCAATTCGTAACTTCGTATATAAGTAACCACCTACAATTCGTAATTTCGTATATAAGGAACCACCTACAATTCGTAACTTCGTATATAAGTAGCCACCTATAATTCGTAACTTCGTATATACACTGTCGTGTAACCGGTACGGCTACTGTACGACTAGCCGATTTTGTTATTTCCAAGATGGCGGACATGTCAACATCCGAAAAGTAAGTGCCTTACATTTTCACTCGTTACTTACCTAACTCGGTGTGACATGCATAGCTATATATGTCGTCAGTTAGATAAATGAATCTTTTGCACTCGGCTGCATAGTATGTAACAAAAGATTTACTACTTTTTGAAACATCATCGCTAAAGCGTGTCAATTTGAGCCGATCTGAAATCGAAGCGAGGCGTCGCACCTGTTTTGAACAGTTACTGGCTTGTTTCTTCAAGGATCGAAGTGAATCAACTTGTATTAATTACATTGCGATGATATCTAAATAACCAGATAACTCATTTCTTGTAAACTATGCAATAAATAAGCAACATTCTGATTCAAACAAGAGGTCAATGACCTTGAAGCTCTACTGATTGATTTTGATTTCAGGAAGTAGTCGCTACAGACTTGTTTTTTGAAAATCTATTTTTAACCGTAGCGGCCATCTTGAATTTCCTGCCGACCTGAAATTTTGCTAGGATCAATAAGACATTAGGAGCAACATTCCGGTGAAGTTTCATGAAAATCCGTCAAGTAGTTTCAGAGGAGTAGTCGCTACAAGTTTTCATTATATAACATTATGTAAACAAAGATGGCCGCTGGCAGCCATGTTTAACGTCAAATCAAAACGATTTTCGACAAGGACCAACATCATGTCATACTGATCATTTTAGAAAAAGTCCCATATCAATATCTCTTATAGTTTTGAAGAAGTAGTCTCTACAAACTTATTTATTTTAAATCTATTTTTAGCTGTGACGGCCATCTTGAATTTCCGGCCGACCTGAAATTTTTCTAGAATCAACGAGACATCAAGAGCAACATTCCTGTGAAGTTTCATGAACATCCGTCAAGTAGTTTCAGAGAAGTAGTCTCTACAAGTTTTTACTATATAACTCTATGTAACCAAAGATGGCCACTGGCAGCCATGTTTAACGTCGAATCAAAATAATTTTCCACAAGGATCAACATCATGTCATGCTGATCATTTTAGAAAAAGTCCCATATAAAGATCACTTATAGTTTTCAAGAAGCAGTCGCTTCAAACTTATTTTTTAAATATCTATTTTTAGCTGTGACGGCCATCTTGAATTACTGGCAGATCTGAAATTTTGCTAGGATCAATTAGACATCAAGAGCAACATTCCTGTAAAGTTTCATGACAATCCGCCAAGTAGTTTCAGAGCAGTAGTCGCTACAAGTTTTTACTATATAACGCTATGTAAACAAAGATGGCCGCTGGCAGCTTTGGTCATTTTATAAAAAGTCCCATATCAATATCACTTATAGTTTTCAAGACGTAGTCGCTACGAATTTTTTTTTTCAAAATCTATTTTTAGCTGTGGCGGCCATCTTGAATTTCTGGCCGATCTGAAATTTTGCTAGGATCAATTAGACATTAAGAGCAATATTCCTGTAAAGTTTCATGAAAATCTGTCCAGTAGTTTCAAAGGAGTAGTCGCTACAAGTTTTTACTATATAACTGTATGTAAACAAAGATGGCCGCTGGCAGCCATGTTTAACGTCGAATCAAAACGATTTTCGACAAGGACCAACATCATGTCATGCTGATCATTTTAGAAAAAGTCCCATATCAATATCACTTATAGTTTTCATGAAGAAGTCGCTACAAACTTGTTTTTTAAAAAACCTATTTTTAGATCTGGCGGCCATCTTGGATTTCACATCAACATGAATTTTTGCTAGGATCAACTAGACTTCATAAGCAACATTTCTGTAAAGTTTCATGAAAATCAATTCAGTAGTTTCAGAGAAGAAGTCGCTACAAAAAAAAGTTTACGGACAGACGGACAGACAGACAGACGGACAGACGGACGACAGTCTCGATAACCATACTTCGGCGGTACACGACACTCTCGATAACCATACTTAGGCGGTACACGACAGTCTCGATAACCATACTTCGGCGGTACACGACAGTCTCGATAACCATACTTCGGCGGTACACGACAGTCTCGATAACCATACTTCGGCGGTACACGACAGTCTCGATAACCATACTTCGGCGGTACACGACAGTCTCGATAACCATACTTCGGCGGTACACGACAGTCTCGATAACCATACTTCGGCGGTACACGACAGTCTCGATAACCATACTTATGCGGTACACGACAGTCTCGATAACCATACTTCGGCGGTTCACGACAGTCTCGATAACCATACTTCGGCGGTACACGACAGTCTCGATAACCATACTTCGGCGGTACACGACAGTCTCGATAACCATACTTCGGCGGTACACGACAGTCTCGATAACCATACATATGCGGTACACGACAGTCTCGATAACCATACTTCGGCTACACGACAGTCTCGATAACCATACTTAGGCGGTACACGACAGTCTCGATAACCATACTTCGGCGGTACACGACAGTCTCGATAACCATACTTAGGCGGTACACGACAGTCTCGATAACCATACTTCGGCGGTACACGACAGTCTCGATAACCATACATAGGCGGTACACGACAGTCTCGATAACCATACTTCGGCGGTACACGACAGTCTCGATAACAATACTTAGGCGGTACACGGCAGTCTCAATAACCATACTTAGGCGGTACACGGCAGTCTCAATAACCATACTTAGACGGTACACGGCAGTCTCGATAACCATACTTCGGCGGTACACGACAGTCTCGATAACCATACTTCGGCGGTACACGACAGTCTCAATAACCATACTTAGGCGGTACACGGCAGTCTCAATAACCATACTTAGGCGGTACACGGCAGTCTCGATAACCATACTTCGGCGGTACACGACAGTCTCGATAACCATACTTCGGCGGTACACGGCAGTCTCAATAACCATACTTAGGCGGTACACGGCAGTCTCAATAACCATACTTAGGCGGTACACGGCAGTCTCGATAACCATACTTCGGCGGTACACGACAGTCTCAATAACCATACTTAGGCGGTACACGGCAGTCTCGATAACCATACTTCGGCGGTACACGACAGTCTCGATAACCATACTTCGGCGGTACACGACAGTCTCAATAACCATACTTAGGCGGTACACGACAGTCTCGATAACCATACTTAGGCGGTACACGGCACCATACTTAGGCGGTACACGGCAGTCTCGATAACCATACTTAGGCGGTACACGGCAGTCTCAATAACCATACTTAGGCGGTACACGGCAGTCTCAATAACCATACTTAGGCGGTACACGGCAGTCTCAATAACCATACTTAGGCGGTACACGACAGTCTCGATAACCATACTTAGGCGGTACACGGCAGTCTCAATAACCATACTTAGGCGGTACACGGCAGTCTCAATAACCATACTTAGGCGGTACACGACAGTCTCGATAACCATACTTAGGCGGTACACGGCAGTCTCAATAACCATACTAAGGCGGTACACGGCAGTCTCAATAACCATACTTAGGCGGTACACGGCCGTTTCTAAAAGTGTACACTGTGGTTAAACTTGGAGGAAGAATACTTTTTCAAATACATAAATATTATGTGTTTTTCTTTCTAATTATAATCTGCAATGTGTAGAATTGCAATTAAGAATAAGTATTCTTGTAACAAGATACACAAATGTAGATGAACAACGAAGTTCAGCATAAAATCTGAAAGAGCAACATATCCTTAAAACTATCTAACTATGTGTCTTGCTGTAACTTGCAAAGTTTGAAACTCTGAAACTAAAAATAAAACAACTTTTCTTATTTAAAAGAACAAAAATATATAGAAATGGTCTACAGCTAAAACACACCAAAACCGTCCTCAATTATACATAACGCACCGTACAGTAATTTTGCCAAATATGTGTAACGCACCGTACATATTTGGATTCTGAACGCACCGCACCGTACAGTAGTAACGCACCGTACAGCCTAATATTTTTTAAAACAGAACTTTGCTTATTTATTGCATAGTTTACAAGAAATTAGTTATCTGGTCATTTAGAAATCATCACAAAGTAAGTAATACAAGTTATTTCGCTTTGATCCGTGAAGAAACAAGCCAGTAATGGTTCAAAACAGGTGCGACTCCTCGCTGCGATTTCAGATCGACAAAAATTTACATGCTTCAGCGATGATTTTTCAAAAAGTAAATCTTTTGTTACATACTTTGCAGCCGAGTATAAAGGAATCATTTATCTAACTGTCAGCATATATATCTATGCATGTCACGCCGAATTAAGTCAGTAACGAGCAAAAATGTAAGGCACTTACTTTTCGGATGTTGACATGTCCGCCATCTTGAAAAATGACAAAATCGGCTAGCCGTACAGTTTACACGGCAGTGATGTTGTTAGTGTTACATCTGATGTTTTAAATGTATTAAACAATATTTTAAAATGAAAGATAATTGATTTTAATCATTGAACATTGCGGACATACACCAGTTTAGCTATATCATAATATGGAGTCAGCTGTAGACTGTTATGTAGACTTGTCTGTTATTTGGGAAGTATATCTCAAACATATCTTTTTTTTTTAAAAAAATAATGATAATAATAAATAAATAGAAAAACAAAGAAGAATTGAAAAATGTGTGGTATTCTCGATAATGTATCGATGAACAAATAAACAAAATATTGAACGAGATATTATTTCATACATGTGTAGGTTATGCAGAATGTTAATACTTATTAACTAAAATTTACCTTAAAAAGTGGTTCAAACATTCGTTTCTAAAATAAATTTATCAAATTTAGAAACAAAACTTCTATTCTTCACTGACAAAGGGATACAATCTATATATCAAAACAGAACAAAGAAACAACATATTAGCCTACCCTTGCGCTTCGGCATAATCCATTCTAACAAAATACATGCTCGATCATTACAAGGATCTAAATTTAAACGAATACTATTGCTTATGCAGTACCACATGGGATGACATGAAGTTAGCATTAAGTGGGAACAACAGTGAAATTCAAGATGTCGTTCAAGATGGCCACCAAATTTACACTCTCTCATTTCATATGAGAGACTAGGCGGAAAAGGTAATAAAATACAAGGAACATGCATTTTATTTATTGCAATCCCTTCTTGAACTAGCTAAGTATAAAGCTAAGTTTCCATATACGCGGTATGCGGCATGCGAATGCGACAAAAATGGAAATCATGTAGACGCACGATCTTGATTCCATATGTCCGGCTGCGAATGCGATTTGTCATGCGGCTGCGTACACGGCAAACTTGATCCTCCATGGATGCGAATGGTACAAATAAATATATGGAATCTAAGCTTCCAGTTCGTGCGTCTACATGATTTCCTTTTTTTGTCGCATTCACATTCGCATGCCGCATACCGCGTATATGGAATCTTAGCTTAAGACCTTCAGTTAACTGTTCAAATCCTAGACCTTCAATGAACTAGTGAAATTCAAGACCCTCACTAAACTAGCAAAATCTAAGAACTTTATTGTACTAGTAAATTCAGATGTATTACACCTTTGTTATTACACCCGTTTTTATATTATAAGACCTCCATTCAACTAGTAAAATCTTAGACCCTCATTGAACTTTTTAATCTAAGACCCTCGTAGAACTAGTAAAATATAAGACCTTCATAGAACGCAGACAGATAGGAAACGGTGAAATGTATTTAAATTTCAGGTGGCACAGGGCGTAAAATTCATAAAATATTGCCTTACCTAAAACACACATATCACAAAGAGTTTTATGCATATACATTTTATTTATGTCAATTTACTTCTCTTTTAAATAATGGTATTTTCCTTGCTTTAACATTTTAAGAAAAAAAATGAGTTCGCAAGAAAGTTTCACTACGTCATGATTTTAAATGGAAAAACCAAAACAGCTAATATTTTTAACTTTAAATAACTTTTCCTTATTTCTTTTGAAAATAAAAATCCAAATCCAATTTTGCTATTCATTATGAATCTTTTGAATGTATTCTCATCAAAATCGAAGATTTTTTAGAGAGGGATTAGGACGAGTTTAGGTGTCACGTGATAGTTTGGCGTCTTAATTGGTTCTGTTTGTTATTAGGTCTGTGATAGAACACAGACCTATTAACAAATAGATTGGACACTACGAAAATTATCTAAATTTCACGTGGCACAGTGCGAAAAATCCCAACTTTAAACACAAATATCATGAAGAGTTTTATAGATACAAGTTTCATTCATGCCAAATCCCATCACAAATTTAATTTTCTTTTCAATGATAAATTATTATAATCCTATTTTGCTATTCACTATAAATCGTTTGAATGTATTCTCATCAAAATCAGTGAATAATTAATCAAAGAAAAGTTAAGGTGCCACGTGATATTTTGGTTACTTCATTGGTTTAGATTCCTATCTGTTTATTAATATGTCTGTGGATAGAACTAGTAAAATTACGACCTGCATTGAGCTAGAAACAATCTACGACCCATTGAATAGTAATCAGTAAACATTACACAGAACTAGTTAACTCTAAGAGTTTAATCTAAGACCTCCATTGAATTAGTCAAATATAAGTCATGCATTGGACTGGTTATTGAAATAAATCAAAGTACTGAAAGTACTGAGCAGCGTAGGTTGGTCGAAGATGATTTACTGTCGGGATCCTTTGTCATATTGAAGGGGCGTGAAAGAAGCAGAATGCGTTGCATCTGTTTTGTTATATTTTTACTGAAACAACTGTTTGCCATTTATGTGAAGAAGCAAGTTTTCTAACCGCGATCGTCGTTAATTTTAGCTCATCTGCCCCATTCCGAACTGGGGAATACATTAACAATACATTTTTAATTGTCTGGTATTCGACTTTAGTAATTCAGTACAAGAAAACATGATGGACAGCAACAAGTCGCCGCAGAAAATATTGCATATAAAAGAATAAACCAAACAGTACAAAGAAAAAGGAGAATGCAGTCAGTAATTATAGTAGTGCACATTCATTATACACGTGCTTGGTATTACTGTAATATAAAGTCCAGACTATATTGTGCCTATATCATTAGGGTATCCCATTGGTTTAACTGGCGGAGGGACTAAACACCTTAATTTAAAGGAAATTATTTAACGAAAAACAAATCGAGAGAGTATGCTTACAAATAGCCATGAACACGTGCTGTACGCCAAGAACACGTGCTGTACAGAATATTTTTAATTAAGCTTATCGTACATGACTATATTAAAGCTACAAGTCCAAAACGCTATTCACTGAGCCACGCCAGCCTCCGTAAAAAGAAAAGAACATCTGAATAATTTGAGAAACGTGGAAACATATACAATATTAATGTTCGACATGGTGAGCCCCACACATTCACCTCCCTGACCCAAAACTTTTTATTTTTGTACATTTATATGAAAGTGCTATTCTTTGAATAAGAATTTAACCACTAAAGAGAAAATAACTGATTTAAAACAAATCCATACCGACCTCTTTAATTTTATTGATTTATTTATTTAAAAAAAAGGCATAAAATATGTTTTGCTTGCACCGGAAATTGAACCCTTGGTATTCTGTATTGAAATGAAAATGCGCACATACATGCATCTATGTTACCTCTCGAACACCGCGCAATGATGCATCAGTATGTCAAATTTATGTTATTGTATTAGAATCGAGCAGGACCAGAAGTTAATCGTAATTATTTAACATCAAACTAGTGTATTAAAATTACAGATATCGCTTTAATTTTTCTTCTTTTTATACCGAATAGGCATGGAACACATATGGCACGCATGCACGAAAACGGCGTGACGTCAGTCAACGCGAGCAACTGTTTGGTTGGCGTGCAAGACTTCATTTGAAAACAACTGGTTTTTTTTTATCTACTAAGGATTAGAGTCCCTCTACCATATGAGCCCCCGGGAAGAATCCCCCGTTGGCTCGGCATTATGTTTGGACTTGCCATCGATGTGGTGTGTCGGTTGTATCTGTGTGATGTGGTGTCTGCGTCGATTCTATTGTTGATATGTTGATATCCGTTACTGGTGTCCTGTCCTACAAGGCCGGGGTCCTGTTTTTGGGGCCACACCCGTCACGGTATGACCCCTGCGCTGCACACACCATCCGAAGACTGTTTAGCACCCCTTCCTCTTCAGTGTTGGTCTACGGTCGAATATTGCTCCTCGGCGTTGATCCTAACTATCTAACTAAAGGCCATCCACAGACAAATACTTCTACTGCTACTTGGGTGTGGATGGTTGATCTCTGCGTCGGCCTGCGGACTTCTGACCCCAACTTCCAAGTCCAGTATACAGTCGCCGGTGATGTGTGCTGTGACGGGAGCGCAGGAGACATCTTCACTATCAGTCAACCGACGCTCAGTCCTGAGAGTGACAAGTTCTCAAGTCCTGAACGTCGGCAGTGCCCTCTCCGCGACGTGCACGCTGTGAAGATCTGGAGAAGAGAAAACAATTGATTTATACTAATGATGTATTGCGGAAACCAGCATAGAAATAATCGAAACCTGTACTTAACAACACTAAATCAAACTTGTCGCTAGATGGGGCTCACTATAATGGGTGTCGCCATTTGAAAAAGACGATGATGGCAATAGGCGCAGGTAGAACCTATGCCTAAATGTGTTGTCCGTGTTAAAATAATATACAACGTTTACACGACACACCTAAATCCAACCAAATTGATGAACTAATTTCAAATGATCGTCTTACAGCTTTACATATTTACCACCTTGAACGATTTTGTTATAAAAAATAAATAAATAAAAAATAAAACTGTGTCTAAAAATGTTTCTGGAATACAAAAAAAAGTAAAAAGTAATATCTAAATGCTAGTACTAGTGGGGCAGATTCGTGACATATACTGGTAAATTGTGCAATTTGTGACAAAAGTACCAAACTTGACACATAGATAATACTCTGCTATTAATACTCTGCTAAACATGTTTGGTTATGGACACACCTCAGATTTTGAAAAATGGCCGCCAAATATTCATAAAGAAATAATGAAGCCGATAATTAATTGGTTTCATCAAAACTTGTTATTGTAAATACGCTAGATAGACAATAATATAAGCAATATAATTTGGGTCATTTTTTTCTTCAAAAAGGTCGCCATAAACGCAACAAAGAACCCAAAGTAATACCTATATCCTAAAATTAACCCATAGCTCATCTAACTGTATTTACTGTACCATTGCTATAACATGTACTACAAAATGTGTGTCTACTGTATATAGCATAAGTTTAATGTAGTATTGTTTGCCATATGCAATACACGCATTGCAACACACGCATTGCAACATACGCATTTCACCGTATTATCTTAGTGAAATGATCGAGATCATTCTCAGATTCTCGTTATCTGATACAAGGCACATCTTCATCTCTGTTTTATTGAACGTGTTTTTAGTTTCTCTTATCGCAACCGATTGCTATGCCAGTCCACCAGAGCTCTGATTTTGTTTTGCATGATGGCCATCACATATTAAAAATACTATAAAAGTCGAACAGGAAATGCAGCTTTCACAGAACACAGTAAACCCAAAAACCACGCAAAAGGACAACATGATGGCAATGTTAAGAAAGAGTAAAGGCATATGACCGTCACAAACACAAAAAAAGGGTTGACAATAGGGCTACCGCCTTGGAACAGTCAGTGGCAAAAAAGGCCGGAATTAAGAAATCCACGCCATGAACTATCTCTACCCAAAAGGCAGCATTACTTAAGAAATAGAACATCGTTTACGGTGAATTATCATGTAATATATCACGGTTTGGAGTTCAATTGTAAACAATAATTTTACAACTGAACGACAAAGCGTGATATATAACAAGATAATTCACCGTAAAAGATGTTCTGTTTCTATTCTAATACTCATAAGGTGTGAAAATAACGCACACATTGAAATCGTTCGCATTGCTTTGCTTACTCTCCTTACGTTACAAACGTTACAGTGATAACTTTCGCACTGACTTGCTTATTCTCCTAACGTTGCAAACGTTACTGTGATATATCATTGATTCTAATACACCCGCACTATATAGCTAGTTTAAAATATCTCGTTATATTGAACGATATATCACTGTAATTTTTGCAACGTTAGGAGAATAAGCATTGCGCATTGCGCATTACGCATTGTAACGTATGCAACGTTAGGAGAGTAAGCAAAGCAATGCGAAAGATTTCAGATGTGTGCGTTATTTTCACATTTTAGGGGTATTAGAATAGAAATAGAACATCGTTTACGGTGAATTATCTATAATATATCACGGTTTGTCGTTCAATTGTAAACAATTATTTCACTCACCCTTCGGGCTCGTGAAATTATTGTTTACAATTGAACTCCAAACCGTGATATATTAAACGATAATTCACAGTAAACGATGTTCTATTTCTTAAATATAACGAGATATTTTAAACTAGGCCATATAGTGCGGTTGTATTATAATATGCAATATAAGTAAAACACAAAGATGCTCGTGTATATATAAATACAACAACAACAAAAAACAACAACTAGAAAGCCACACAGAAGGTACTCCGTGACTTGGCAGAAGCCAGAACAACAAGAGAATAAACCATTGAGGACACGACACGACAAGATTGCAGACCTTCTGGAAGTGGCATTCAACAATGTGTAAAATAACTTGCTAATCACACTTACTAATGTTTTGCAAGCATTAAAAGGCATTTTAAGGCAGCCCGTATAGTCTGATACAAATACAAACATGTTTTCCAAAGTTATAAAAGGCTGATGAGACACCCTAATCCGTCGTTAATCGGAATCTAGTATGATACATATAGATATACATACGACAAAGCAAGTTATAAAATCTGTTGTAAGTTGGTGACCACTGAGGAAAGAAAAACATGTTCTGGTTGATCTGTTTAAAGACAAACTTGGTTATATCATCTATAAACTCTGTTACAAAGCATGACATAATTTACCTATTTGTTGAGCAATTTGTGTCTCACGAGAGTCGTCTGTGTAACGTAAGTCAAGTAAGTACCAATAAATCCTCAATATTGTCCTTGAATATATTTTCCAATTCCTCTGCTGTTTCACTCAAACTGTCTTACGAACATCTTTAATTTGTTCATGATGGAAAAGATCAGCAATAACTGAAATTAAGAGATAACTCAGACCATATCTGGTTCAAAGATCATCCAATGCGGAAGCTGCGATGTGTTTACAGCACCTACTGCGCATTCATCTTCTTTCATAATCTTATATTTTTGCTTGTGAGCTAGTTCGTTGAGTATTGATGGGACAACACTAATGAAGTTTGTCTCACACACACACACAGATGACTAATTTTAAGATTTAAAGTGTAACTGAACAGTACTGCAATTGCGAACTTTTGGTTTCTATTTATGATCGTCATGTGAAATACTCAATCTTCAACTAACTGTAAGCCCGGTTTACCATAAGTATGGTAATCACGTGATGAGCACTCCCTGATGCATGTGTTTATTTCAGAAAGGAATCTGCAGTGTCATAATTGCCACAAGGGCACTGGTCCATCTACACTTCAAACAAGTCTCAGATTGTTGTAAGTGCCTCCATTTTAAATACGAAGGCTTCAACGCAAAATGCCATTATGATGTTCACACTGGGCTTCAGGCCAATTCGGCCATTGATTCTGCTCGGCAACTATATAGTTAGACGCAGTTAACCCGTTTGCATAAAATGTCTTCGCGTTTAGGTTTTGTTTACTTGTTTTGTCTTGTAAATAACGTTTACCAAGTCAATGTATTTTAGGGTTTTATAATATATTTTATATTGAACTGACAGTTTCTGATAAGAAAATTAGTTTAGTACCCTTCAGAAATTCCAAAGGCTGGAGAAAGGTAGAGTCAATCCGAAGTGAAATTTGATTTAAACGTGTAAATCCCTTAACACATTAACGATAGGGTGCTTCTAAATAACTCTTTAATATTAACAAACACATACTAGGCCAAGAAAACTGTAAATCACTTAACACATTAACGATAGGGTGCCTCTAAATAACTATTTAATATAAACAAACACATACTAGGCCAAGAAAACCGAGTGAACAAATTCAACATATTAATTCCTTTCTCACAAATAACTATTAAACGAATTACACTTTTTATTATTTTCAACATGTTTTGGCGGCCATTTTGAAAACGGTAGCCATTTTGAACTTAAAATATACCCAGATTGTATTTCAAGACCCTTTGTCTATCATTTTGAGGAATTTGTTGCGATTTCCATAATAAATGTTGTTAAAACCTGATACATATAGGTTCAACTGATCATTTAGGACGTATTTCACGGCCATTTTGAAAATGTCGGCAATTTTGAAAAACCTGGCGTGGGTCCACAGCCATTTTTTTCAGTATGGTATTGTCTACCTATGTGCAAAGTTTGGTGCTTTTGTCAAATAATGCACAATTTTTCACCAATCTGCCTACTATTATAACACATGACTAGATATATACAGGGCCATGCATAACATAGACATCAATACTGGCATTACCAACAGGTTGATACGGCTCCGAGAACTGTTTAGCATATTTTATATATTGTTATTTATACGACCATATTTATATTTGTCTTCACTAAATACCTATATGTCTATTGTATAAGTGTTTTGTTGTATCCGATCTTTTTACCAAGCTATATTGACTAAAGGCGGAGCCATGCGTACAGCTTGCAGTACTTTAATTTAAACAAAAAAATCAAAGTACTCAAAGTACTGAGCGGCGTAGGTTGGTCGAAGAAGATTTACTGTCTAGATCCTTTGACGGGGCGTGAAAGAAGCAGAATACGATGCATTTGCTTTGTTATATTTTTATTGAAACACATTTATGCCATTTATGTGAAGAAGCTTGCCAACAATTTTATTATGACAATATTATCAAATGTGGAATGTATTGTAAACTGATTCATGTATGGGCGTGTATTACGGGAACATAGTCAGTGTTCTACATTAATGATTATATATATGTATGGGGTTGTATTATGTGACAATAGTTAGAGTCAGGTTTGTACATAAGGTATATATATGGGCCTGAATTAAAGGACAATATATAGGTTCAGGTTTGTACATTATGTATATGCACGGGCTTGTACTACGAAACAATAGTCAAGGCCAGGTGTGTACATAAGTAATATGTATGGGCTTAAATTAAGAGACAATATCCAGGGTCAGGTTTGTACATTAGATTCATGTATAGGGTTGTATTAAGGGACAATAGTCAGGGTCAGGTGTATACATAAGGTGTAATAAATGGGCTTGTATTATATACCAATAGTCAGGGTCCGGTTTGTACATAAGGTGTATGTATGGGCTTGTATTACGAGACAATATCGAGGGTTAATGGACAATAGTCAGGGTCAGGTTTGTACATAAGGTGTATGTATGGGCATGTATTATAGACCAATAGTCACGGTCAGGTTTGTACATAAGTAATACGTATGGGCTTTAATTGAGACAATATCCGGGGTCAGGTTTGTGCATTAGATAGATTTGTATGGGCTTATATTAAGGGACAATAGTCAGGGTAAGGTTTGTGAATAAGTCGTATATATGGGCCTGTTTTTTTAAGGACGACAATATCCAGGGTCAGATTTGTACATTAGGTATATGTTTGGGCCTGCGTTAAGGGACAATATCCAGGGTCAGGTTTGTACATATATATATGTATGGGCCTGCGTTAAGGGACAATAATCAGGGTCCAGTTTGCACGTAAGGTATATGTATGGGCTTGAATTAAGGGAAAATATCCATGGTCAGGTTTTTACATAAGTCATGTATGGTCTTTAATTAAGAGACAATATCCAGGGTCAGATTTGTACATTAGATAGATTTGTATGGGCTTGTATTACGGGAAAATAATCAGGTACATAAGTAATACTTCTGGGCTTTAATTAAGAGACACTTTTCAGGTTCAGGTTTGTACATACATTGTATCTATGATCTTGTATTAAAGGACAATATCCAGGGTCAGGTTTGTACGTTAGGTATATGTATGGGCTTTTACAACTGGACAATAGTCAGGGTCAGGTTTGTATATAAGTAATATGTATGGCCTTTAATCAAGAGATATATTTAGGGTCAAGTTTATACATAAGTCGTATATATGGGCCTATTTTAAAGGACAATATCCAGGGTCAGGTTTGTACATTAGGTACATGCATGGGCTTGTATTATGGGACAATATCCAAGGTCAGGTTTGTACATTAGGCATTTGTATGGATTTTTATTTAGGGACAATATCCAGGGTCAGGTTTATACATTAGTCATATATACGGGTCTGTTTTAAAGGACAATATCCAGGGACAGGTTTGTACAAATATGTATGGGCTTGTATTATGGGTCAATACCCAGGGTCAGGTTTGTATATAACGTATATATATATTCACAGTATCCCCAAATCCGGCACCTTTCATTGTCACTGTCTCAATATAGCTGTGTGTGGTTGAACGCTTAAATGTGGCCCACTCATATGAGCTATAATTGTATGTATGTATGCGTCTATATGTTAATTGTGCCTTCAGACGAGTGTTTGTTCGGCGCCGGACATACTGTGGTAGTACTTTGACCTTAGGCATGGGGAATCAAAAGGACTGATAGTTGAGTATGTTTGGATTGTAATTAAAAAATGTTTAAATGGCATTTAAAGCATGCTATAAAACGCACCAGAATAAAATATAAAACACAAGAGATAAAACTGCTTAGCGATTTCTTGAATTTCTGTAAGAAATGATGCACCAATAATTCAAAAATTATACAAAATCATTTCATTAAAACGATGTCTCCCTGTATTTTGACTGAAAACGAGGCTGATTATAAAATCAAATGGTTAAATGCGTAATACGAATTTTAGAAAAATTTAACGAAATTTATCGATCGTAATATCTGCGTTCAAATGTTTTCACATTGTTCTCGTTTTTAAATCGTTTTGATTAATTATTATTGGCAAATTACATTAAATGTTGCTAAGAAATGAGAAAATACGATGATATATCGGAAAGTTTTGGCATTTAAATTTCGTTTACGGGAAATCGCTAATTTTGTAATGCTTCATTTTGACTGTCAAATGCAGACAAATGTATTGAAAACGAAAGTAGATTTATGAGCGCAGACTCTTTGCATCAAGTTTTTCTTGTATTAAAATGTAAACATTTTCTATATAGAGTATCATCCATATAAAGCCTGGGCTGGTCATAGTGGACAGCCATGATGTCTGGCCGGGCTGCTCTTACACAGCCTGGGCAGGTCATAGTGGACAGCCATGATGTCTGGCCGGACTGCTCTTACACAGCCTGGGCAGGTCATAGTGGACGGCCGTGATGTCTGGCCGGGCTGCTCTTACACAGCCTGGGCAGGTCATAGTGGACAGCCGTGATGTCTGGCCGGGCTGCTCTTACACAGTGATGTCTGGCGGGACTGCTCTTACACAGCCTGGGCTGGTCATAGTGGACAGCCATGATGTCGGGCCGGGCTGCTCTTACACAGTGATGTCTGGCGGGACTGATCTTACACAGCCTGGGCAGGTCATAGTGGACGGCCGTGATGTCTGGCCGAGCTGCTCTTACACAGCCTGGGCAGGTCATAGTGGACAGCCATGATGTCTGGCCGGGCTGCTCTTACACAGTGATGTCTGGCGGGACTGCTCTTACACAGCCTGGGCAGGTCATAGTGGACAGCCATGATGTCTGGCCGGGCTGCTCTTACACAGTGATGTCTGGCGGGACTGCTCTTACACAGCCTGGGCAGGTCATAGTGGACAGCCGTGATTTCTGGCCGGGCTGCTCTTACACAGTGATGTCTGGCGGGACTGCTCTTACACAGCCTGGGCTGGTCATAGTGGACAGCCATGATGTCTGGCCGGGCTGCTCTTACACAGTGATGTCTGGCGGGACTGATCTTACACAGCCTGGGCAGGTCATAGTGGACGGCCGTGATGTCTGGCCGAGCTGCTCTTACACAGCCTGGGCAGGTCATAGTGGACAGCCATGATGTCTGGCCGGGCTGCTCTTACACAGTGATATCTGGCGGGACTGCTCTTACACAGCCTGGGCAGGTCATAGTGGACAGCCATGATGTCTGGCCGGGCTGCTCTTACACAGTGATGTCTGGCGGGACTGCTCTTACACAGCCTGGGCTGGTCATAGTGGACAGCCATGATGTCTGGCCGGACTGCTCTTACACACAGTGATGTCTGGCGGGACTGCTCTTACACAGCCTGGGCAGGTCATAGTGGACGGCCGTGATGTCTGGCCAGACTGCTCTTACACAGCCTGGGCAGGTCATAGTGGACAGCCATGATGTCTGGCCGGGCTGCTCTTACACAGCCTGGGCAGGTCATAGTGGACAGCCGTGATGTCTGGCCGGACTGCTCTTACACAGCCTGGGCAGGTCATAGTGGACGGCCGTGATGTCTGGCCGGGCTGCTCTTACACAGCCTGGGCAGGTCAAAGTGGACGGCCGTGATGTCTGGCCGGACTGCTCTTACACAGCCTGGGCAGGTCATAGTGGACGGCCGTGATGTCTGGCCGGGCTGCTCTTACACAGCCTGGGCAGGTCATAGTGGACGGCCGTGATGTCTGGCCGGGCTGCTCTTACACAGCCTGGGCAGGTCATAGTGGACAGCCGTGATGTCTGGCCGGGCCGTTTGGAAAATTGTCTGAATGACCTAGTTAATTCAAAATACATTTAACCAAGTCAACATAGCAACGTTTGTTAATATTATGTCCATGACCACTAAATATACCAAGGTTTAGTACTGATGATAAGATAGTTAAAATAACTGATAAACACGTGTACTGTTATTTAATAACGTATGTTTTAATTCTTCAAAATTTTGGCGCCGAATTGATGCTTTGCATCAAGTTTTTCTTGGTTATGATGTAGAGATACAGTTTATCAACGTGTGTTGCAACTACCTTTTTAAGGAGTGAATATATACGCTTGATTTCTGTGTATCTCGTCATAGCTAGGCGCCCTGCCGTAGTTCGTTCGAAGGTTGTCTGTCCTTGGTAGTTCACAAATATTTCTCCCCATATATATATATATATATATATGGGCCTGTATTAAAGGACAATATTCAGTGTCAGGTTTGTACATTAGGTATATGTATGGGCTTTTATTAAAGGACAATATCCAGGGTCAAGTTTGTACCTTAGGTATATGCATGGCTTGTATTAAGGGACAATAGTCCGGGTCCGGGTTGTACATAGGGTATATGTACGGGCTTGTATTAAGAGACAATATCCAGGGTCAGGTTTGTTCATAAGGTATAAGTATGGGCCTGTATTAAAGGGCAATATCCAGGGTCAGGCTTGTTCATAAGGTATATGTATGGGCCTGTATTAAAGGACAATATCCAGGGTCAGGTTTGTACTTGTTTATGTATGGGCTTTTATTTTGGGACAATAGTCAAAGTCAGGTTTTTGCATTAGGTGTACATAACGGTATGGGCTTGTATTAAGGGACAACAGTCAGGGTCAAGTGTCTACATTTGGGCTTGTAATACGGGACAATATCCAGGGTCAGGTTTGTACATAAGGTATATATATATTAGCCTGTATTAAAGGACAATATCCAGGGTCAGGTTCTTACATTAGGTATATATATGGGCTTGTATTAAAGGACGATATTCAGGGTCCGGTTCTTACATTAGGTATATATATGGGCCTGTATTAAAGGACGATATTCAGGGTCAGGTTCTTACATTAGGTATATATATGGGCCTGTATTAAAGGACGATATTCAGGGTCCGGTTTGTACATACGGTATATATACCGTACGGTCCTGTATTAAAGGACAATATCCAGGATCAGGTTTTTACATTAGGTATATATATGGGCTTGTATTACGGGACAATATCCAGGGTTAGGTTTTTACATAGGGTATATGTATGGACTTGTATTACGGGACAATATCCACGATCATGTTTGTACATAAGGTATATCTATGGGTTTGTCTTACGGGACAATACCCAGAGTCAGGTATGTGCATTAGGTATTTGTATGGGCTTGTATTACGGGACAATAGTCAGGGTCAGGTTTCTACTTTAGATATATGTATGGGGTTGTATTACGGGACAATATCCAGGGTCAGGTTTGTACATAACGTATATATATATATGGGCTTGTATTATGGGAAAATACCCAGGGTCAGGTTTGTACATTATGTATTATGTATGGGCTTGTATTACGGAACAATATCCAGGGTCAGGTTTATACAATAGGTATATACATGGGCTTATATTAAGCGACAATATCCAGGGTCAGGTGTGTACATTATGTATATGTATGGGCTTTAAAAAAGAGACAATAGTCAGGTTCAGGTTTGTATATGTATGGGCCTGTATTAAAGGACAACATCTAAGGTCAGGTTTGTACATTAGGTATATGTCTTTGCTTGTATTACGGGACAATATCCTGGGTCAGGTTTGTACATAAGGTATATATCTGGTCCTGTATTAAAGGGCAATATCTAAGGTCAGGTTTGTACATTAGTTATATGTATGGGTTTGTATTACGGGACAATATCCAGGGTCAGGTATGTGCATTAGGTATTTGTATGGGCTTGTGTTACGGGACAATAGTCAGGGTCAGGTTTCTACTTTAGATATATGTATGGGATTGTATTACGGGACAATATCCAGGGTCAGGTTTGTACACAACGTATATATGTATATATGGGCCTGCATTAAGGGAAAATAGTCAGTGTCCGGTTTGTACATAAGTCGTATATATTAGCCTGTATTCAAGGACAATATCCAGGGTCGGGTTTGTACATGAGGTATATGTATGGGCTTGTATTATGGGGGCAATAGTCAGGGTCAGGTTTGTACATAAGGTATATGTATGAGGTTGTATTACGGGGGCAATAGTCAGGGTCAGGTTTGTACATAAGGTATATGTATGAGGTTGTATTACGGGATAATAGCCAGGGTCATGTTTGTCCATTATGCATATTTATGGGCTTGTATTACGGGACAATAGTTAGGATCAGGTGTGTACATAAGGTATATGTATGGGGCTGTATTACGGGACAATATCCAGGGTCATGTTTGTAGATGAGGTATATGTATGGGCTTGTATTACGGGGGCAATAGTCAGGGTCAGGTTTGTACATAAGGTATATGTATGGGGTTGTATTAAAGGACAATATATTATTGTTAGCTGAATGTGTGACAATATTAATAAACAAGACTCAGTTCTGGAACACTACCAGTTTAATGAAGACATCTATCCTAGACAGAGACAAGAATGCCCTTTGCATGCAATCTACAGTGTAAATATCCTTCCAAGCTACCTGTGTGACCCCATACTAAATAGGCCAGGCTTGGGCCTGTAACTAATTGATTGTCCGTAGATCATTACTGGGGTCATTGGTGAACATTATACAACAACAGGTACCTCTCAGCTACATATACTACAACACAAATTATTTTTCTCTCTATCCTTCTTCTCTCTCTCCTGTGGGTGTGGGGGTGTGTGGTTGGGGAGTGAGGAGGGCCTGTGATAGCACCTCACTAAACTGGTACCTCTAAACTGTATTCCAGGTTTACCACGACTAATTACATGTAAGCCTCTGAGGTGTAGCTGAGGTGTATCGAATGTAGTTCCTATAATAAAAAGTAATCCCTCCTTTTTTGATGAAAACGGGCATTATAAGTAGGGGAAAACTGCCCATTCCTAATCGATTTTGTGGTTGTATGTATAAAAAGCGTATAAGTAAGTTTTACTGGATCACTGATGAACATTTTCGAAATTTCGACTCTATGCTTACACTATGTGAGCAATGAAAACAGTCAGTCAATGAAAACAGCTGTACTCTTGACCTGTTTAGTAAACAAACAAAAACTTTCTTACATGTCTTGTGACCCCACCTTTTCTGGTGATTTTTCAAGTGGAAAATTAGTTTTCTATATGAACATTACACTGCTGCATTATCCATACTTCAGTTGAATCTGCAGCAAATCATTAATATGTGACACTTTAACATTGGTGTCTATGGGGAAAATAATTAGTGGTATAATACCTTTATACGTATTTACAATCAAGCGTCGGAGTCGATCAAGACTAATATACCAGGGAACCAGCTTACCGGAATCGCACGAGTTTCCCGCCGGGTTTCCCGCTCACAGGCTAACGAATGTTTTCCGCAGGCTAAAAAAACGACAACAGACAATACAAAATATTCCTTTCTGTTATAAAATAAGCTTTAATATGACGTTTATTCGGCTGGAAAAGAAACGGAAGAGATAAAAATGTATTGGCATCTACCATTACTTATACTTACTTACTTATTCCTCTTCACCCCTGTGAGGGGCATAGGGCCTTCACTACAGTTCGCCATCTGGACCTGTCATGTGCTGCCGCTTTTGCCTCCTTCAAAGACATGGAGATGGTTTGGAGCTCGGTGTCAAGAGTTCGCCTCCATGTCCTGACTGGTCTCCCATAGTTGGTAGAAAAACAGGGTCACAGGTATTTTTTTATCATTTCTAGTGAGTTCCGTCGGTGTGTTCTTGGGCCAGACTCTTTCCCTTAGCCTCGTCCGTCGGATGGGGACGTAAACCGGGCGGTCCCGTGTATCGGTCTAACCTGCGACCACGTAAAAGAACCATAGGAATCTATTCGATAATAAGAGTAGGGCAGGTTCCTGGATTCCTATGTATCCTTCCCCTCTCTCTGGGGCGGCTCTATGTGTCTATGTTGATATCGGTAGAGCGTCCGCTTCACATGCAAGGGGTCCCGAGTTCAAACCCGCTGAGTGCCTAAATATTTATGTGTAATTTTTCCTGTACGATTACATTTAAAGGCTTTAATTATCTTGTTAAAACGTACAATGAGTAAGTTGCTATCCCGCCAACAACAGCCGAAAATTTACAACATATCATTATGTACACCATTTCTAAATCTACTGATGAAGTTGTCTTGGTCATCTTCGACACTTGAAAATACAAACATCTCGACCCTTTGTGCAGAAAACAAAAATGAAATCGGAAACACATGTCCATACTTTTTTTTATTATAGTATTAATTTATGACTATCCACATTTAGTTATAATGATGAAATTTCATTCTTTGTTTATTGATTAATTCATTGTCTTTCTGTATATCTTCGATAGCAGGTGCATCTGTATCAGCCAATCAGAAACTATACCAGAATCTTGGTAAAATTCAAACTTTTTTTAGAAGAACTGTGCTAGACATTTGTCTTGAAAACAAGCGAGTATCGCAGATGATCTAGACTTCTGATGACGAGGTATCCATATAATTTCCCTTTTCTGAACATACAAACTCTATAGACACAATATAAACGACTAAACAGCCAGGCACAACCCCAAAACTGGAGCATCGAATTTAAGAGTTATACCAGCACATAATTCATATTACTCATATTCAATCACAAGTATTGTAAGAACCCATGAATGGAACTTTACTTTTAATCGGCACATATACATTATTATATGACCTAAACACTTGGCTAGAGTTTTGATAAATGGTTTTGTAATTTTGCCATTATTTGGAGGTTTAGTGTCTTTAACATTCAATAAAACTGTTGCAGTCTTCGAGAACGGTCCAGAAGGATATGAGATGTTATTTTGTGAGAACCGAAGAATGTTGAGCATTCGAACCAGCAACTTTTGTCCACCACCACACAGGCTGCCACCCAGACCAACTTGGAGAGTCTTGTCCAGTCCACACAGGCTGCTGCCTACAACGTAACAGAGGATATATAGTGGATTTCAGAGCTCTGTTTACCGCTTTAAAAATTTAAGGTAAGTTGAGACACCAGTTAACATTCACTGCCGGCATTTAAGATCATTAAGGTCAGTGACTGCAGACACACACTAGAAAGATTGTGTTTGTTTGTGTGGTGTTTTCCGTCATTTTCAACACATGTAAGGTTATATATGACGGTCGATTTTTTGTGGTTGAGGCAGACCACCCACATTTCCTGGGTAGAACAGTACTGTATACCTCTCACCATGGCAGACCACCCACATTTCCTGGGTAGAACAGTTCTGTATACCTCTCACCATGGCAGACCACCCCATTTCCTGGGTAGAACAGGACTGTATACCTCTCGCCTTCTGTAAGAATAAGACACTTCCCCATCAGTCGAGCTCCCAGTGGGATTCAAACCTGCAGCGGTGCGAGGCGAAGAATTACTACAACGCAACATCGTTAACCATTCGGCCACGGAGACACTGGAAAGAAATACAGTACAGTTATATAGTTTTAAATTGTAAACATGCATACAATTTGGATGACTGCTTAAAAATACAAACAAATAATATTGCTTTGAACTATTTCAGTAATTACTATTGCTGTCTGTTGTGTTGGTGCACAGTCAGGGATACTACTGCTGTCTGTTGTGTTGGTGCAGTCAGGGATACTACTGCTGTCTGTTGTGTTGGTGGTCTGTTGTGTTGGTGCAGTCAGGGATACTACTGCTGTCTGTTGTGTTGGTGCACAGTCAGAGATACTACTGCTGTCTGTTGTGTTGGTGCACAGTCAGAGATACTACTGCTGTCTGTTGTGTTGGTGCACAGTCAGGGATACCACTGCTGTCTGTCGTGTTGGTGCACAGTCGGGGCTTTTTTTCTAAGAATTGTGAAGACTCCCTAGCCTGGTCATTTTGTGGAAAAAAAAGTGTGATAACTGTCTGATTTGTCAAAAAAATATTGAAAGATTAATTGTTAAAAGCAATATTACTCAGTACATGCATACATTGTTTTTGTGGGAGGAGGACACTATAAAACAAATGTACAATTATTCAGCAAAATATGTTACATTTTAGATTAACTCTTTCTAATGTAAATGTATCCAAAACAAAACAATATTGAAATGGGGAAATGCTGTTTACCAAAAAAACTTTTTTTAAGTTGTGAAAACAATTAGCCACAATTGTGAAAAAAAACTACCAATTTTGAATTGTGAAGTATCCGAATTTCGGCCCCTGTTTTAGAAGAAAAAAAAGCCCTGAGAATATGTCATAAAATGAGTAGAAAAACTTGCTGGATACTGTGAGTTGTAAAGTCTATTGTCTGGTGTCCTTCTGAGGGCCAATCATCTTGTTAAAATGTACAGGTTGTTAAATTAACTTTAAATACAAATTTTGCAGTCTTGTCAGGAGTCCCACTGAAGGAACCAGCAGCGTTTATCCACACAGGCTGCTTCCTACATCGTAGCAGAGGATGGTGGCTTTATTTACTGCTTTCTACTGCTTTAAACATTCAAGGTAAGTTGCCACAATATAGCAACGACTCATACTTCTTTCTCCCCATCACTTCTGTATATGTTAAAGTTGCTATCCCGCCAACAGCTGCATGGCATTAGCTGCCAACTCATACTTCTTTCTCCCCATCACTTCTGGAAGACTAGAGTGACTGCAGACACCCTAGAAAGATATACATTATACAGTTTATAAATGTTTATAAATATGTGTGACAGCTAGTGTACACTTTGGATGACTGCTTACATCTGTCAAAACATGAGCAGTGGTGCTGAACTCATTATGTTTTGTAGCTTACAAGGTGAGCTGTTTGGATTGCTCCAATAAAAGGTATAGGTTAAATACCCTTGTTTGAATATTGAACTTGGTAACTCTTAATTCAAGGCTCTCTTTTCGGTTTTGGCCTGGCTGGTTAAAGCCATTTATATTCATTATTGTGTCTATAGAGTTTGGATTTTCAAAATGTGCAAGTCTTAAATAATTCAAGGGACACAACTCTGATGTTTCTATTCAGTCATGGATATTTTTTTAAGAACCCATGAATAAAGCTATACTTTAATCTGCACATTGTTATATGACCCGAATATCTGGATAGAGATTTGATAAACACTTTTTGTCTCGCCTTTTCCGGCGGCTGCGTCAACATTAAACTATTGCGTTTACTTCATTTTCTCAAAACTGCACTAGAACTTTCAAACTTTGCTTAAAGTTGTATCTTGGGTGGTACATCACAATGTGACGAAGCAAATGAGGAGATAAGGGCAGATAACTTAAGAATTTTTACATTCAACTTTTGCATGTGTCATTTTCCCACAAACTGTATGCACAAGACCTTTTTTGGTTAGTACATCTATATATTGTAATGTGACATAGGAAATGCGGTTGTGACCTTCATCCTCCAAGGAAAGGGCAGATAACATAATATTTTTTCATTTAACTTTTGCGTTTCGGTCACTCTCATGAACTGTATGCGCTAGACCTTCCAAACTTCGGTTATAGTTTTATCTTGATTTGTACAAAGTACAGTAACATATGGAATGTGGATGTGACTTCACCTCCAAGTAAAGGGCAGATAACTTAATAATTTTTACATTCAACTTTCGCGTTTCTCTCACTTTCTCATAAACTGTATGCGCTAGACCTTTCAAACTTCAGTTATAGTTTTATCTTGGGTTGTACATAGTACAGTAACATGCGAAATATGGATGTGACCTTCACCTCCAAGCAAAGGGCAAATAACTTAATAATTTTTACCTTCAACTTTTGCGTTTAGTTCACTTTCTCATGAAGAATATGCCCTAGATCTTTCAAACTTTGGTTATAGTTGTATCTTAGTACATCGCAAAATGACATAGGTAATGCGGATGTGACCTTCAACCTCCAAACAAAGGGCAGATAACTTAGTAATTCTTACGTTTACGCCACTTTCTCACAAACTATAATTATGAACTAAATGTTTTAACCTTAGATTATATAGTTCCATCTTTGAAAGACAAAAACTTATATTTTAACATAGTTGTGTCTTGTGTAGTACATCTTTTTGGACACATGTTTTATCCGTGACCTACATTTTTTGGGTGAGGATATATTTTTTTTATAAATGTCATAAGCTCTACTGATCAGAGATCAGCAGAGCTTATGCCGTGGTGCGGCGTCCGTTGTCCGTCTGTCCGTAAACTTTTTTTTGTAGCGACTTCTCCTCTGAAACTACTAAATGGATTTTCATGAAACTTTACAGAAATGTTGCCCATGAAGTCTAGTTGATCCTAGCAAAAATTCATGTTGATGTGAAATCCAAGATGGCCACCAGATCTAAAAATAGGTTTTTAAAAAACAAGTTTGTAGCAACTTCTTCATGAAAACTATAAGTGATATTGATATGGGACTTTTTCTGAAATGATCAGCATGACATGATGTTGGTCCTTGTCGAAAATCGTTTTGATTCGATGTTAAACATGGCTGCCAGCGGCCATCTTTGTTTACATAGAGTTATATAATGAAAACTTGTAGCAACTACTCCTCTGAAACTACTTGACGGATTTTCATGAAACTTCACAGGAATGTTGCTCTTGATGTCTAATTGATCCTAGCAAAATTTCAGTTCAGCCGGAAATTCAAGATGGCCGCCACGGCTAAAAATAAATTTTCAAAATACAAGTTTGTAGCAACTACTTATTGAAAACTATAAGTGATATTGATATGGGACTTTTTCTAAAATGATCAGCATGATATGATGTTGGTCCTTGTCAAAAATTGTTTTGATTCAACGTTAAACATGGCTGCAGCGGCCATCTTTGTTTACATAGAGTTATATAGTAAAAACTTGTAGCGACTACTCCTTTGAAACTACTTGGCGGATTTTCATGAAACTTTACTGGAATGTTGCTCTTAATGTCTAATTGATCCTAGCAAAATTTCAGGTCTGCCAAAAATTCAAGATGGCCGCCACAGCTAAAAATAGATTTTTAAAAAAGAAGTTTGTAGCGACTACGTCTTGAAAACTATAAGTGATATTGATATGGGACTTTTTGTAAAATGATCAGCATGACATGATGGTTATCAGAGTTAAACATTCTTTTGATTCGACGTTAAACATGGCTGCCAGTGGCCATCTTTGTTTACATAGAGTTATATGATGAAAATTGTAGCGACTACTCCTCTGAGACTAATTGACAGATTTTCATGAAACTTCACAGGATTGTTGCTCTTGATGTCTTATTGATCCTAGCAAAATTTCAGGTCGGCCGGAAATTCACGATGGCCGCCACGACTAAAAATAAATTCTCAAAAAACAAGTCTGTAGCGACTACTTCCTGAAATCAAAATCAATCAGTAGAGCTTCAAGGTCATTGACCTCTTGTTTTTGTCTAGCCTTTGCGAAGAAGAAAGAGACATAGGTGTCGCTTTTCCGGTGGCGGCGGAGACGAAGGCATCAGCATTCAAATACTATTCAAGTTATGGCCAAGGTTAGGTTGCAGGTTAAAGTGTGACAGAGGATGAAGGACAAATGTGTCTGCCATGCTACACAAATGACACAATAAAAGGAATATTCAATTTGAAATGGGTTCAGCAGCATTTTAATATTTCCATGGAAATAAGCCACATACAAAATCTCTACACTTAGTATTTATAAGTTAAGAAAAAATATGCGTTAGCACGAGTGATTTAATTACTCGCATCCGAACGGCTAACTGTATTTTATTCACCGATAAAAAATACAGGTATGTATTTATTATTTCGATCCTAACACAACAATAACTTCATTGTTTACGCTATTGTGGGGGCACTATATATTATCTCGGAGGTCAAGGTAATCAGCCCGCTATGTTTACAAGCTGTTCCATTGGTTCTGTGCGGTACAATATGTTTAAATACACTAGTAGTCACGTGACAAACAATTAAGTCATTGCTTACGTCATATAGCTTGCGCTGTATGACGTCAAGCGTTCTCAGCTTGTTCAAGATGCTTACTGATATTATGTGTACTGATGAAAATGATGGGTTTATATCGGGGTGTGCAAGGTTTGGGGGCAAGGCAAGTTTGTGGTAATTAACATTTCATTAAAATCACTGTTGAGTTTGTCTTCGGGACGTATTTACCAAGTGATGTCGTGTAACGTGGCGCTTCCAACGGATGAAATATACGCGGGGAAATAATGGAACAGCTGTATTTTATCATAGAATAACATACAGTTGTCTCTCTTCTTTGTGCATTTGCAAGACTGCGCAGGTCGTGTTAGAATAATAATACACGTGATTAGAATCGAACAATAAGGTTCTATTTTCCTTTTATTTATCCATTGCGTCATATAACAAAAACAATACTATTTTCTTTTACATGTTTAGGATCGCGCTGCAAATCACGTCAAAAACCGTAACAGGTCCGCAAATTAAGACATCCAAAAACAGGTGTGCATTCCCGGTGTTATTTAGCAGCTTGCATTGGTGAATAAGCGTTTGTTGTAAAGCGTTTTTATGATACCGACTTATTAAAAATGAGCTAAAAATAGAAAATACAGCAATTCATCAAAAAATAAGGATATTAAATCGAAAGCATGATTTAAGAAAGATGTTTATATTCGAGTGATTTTTCTTCTCCTACATGCCCAACGTGACAAATTTGTGTGAACAATGTCAAAATAAAGCTGTAATGCAATTGGTTCAAATCATCTAAATCAACCAATGAAATGCGCGCTTTCAAATTGATGAATTTTAATCAAGGGAGAGAACTTTACGGCTTCAAATTACACGCGATTAAAGATGATTTCTGGTTGAATTTTAGTTTGCAAAGATGTTATTTCCAATTCTGGAACCTGTACAGATTATATACTGGCTGGTCGATCTTAAAATGACTCAAATAGAAAAAAATATTACAAATATTACAAAAATACCCCCCACCAAGTTTTTACTTAAATATTACCCACACTCACAAGAATAAAAATTCCAATTTTACCCAACACTACCATCAAAAAAATAGGGTTGCGTTCCGACCCCGCTTGAGATTATTTCTTGGAATAGCCCTTCTACTGTTCTTATAATTAATATAATGCAAGATTGCCGTGTGTCCCTTTAATTAATCCATTAGCTTTTTCTTCAGGTTTGTGCCAATATTACATAGCTCCCGGACATGTTTGTGTTGACTTTTGACTGGTTGATGCTGAAGTACACAGTATGGCAGATGGGTCTGTCTTAATCAGTCTGGTTGAAGATGTCACAGCAGACACCACAGTATTATGCAGTATTATAAGGTACACATTTCTTTTTATGCTCTCCAAAATGTTTGGGGTACTTTTGTCCGGAGCATTACTTCAAAACTACTGTTGAATCTGCAATGAAACCACACAATGATAGAGGGCAATGCAATGAGAGGGAGTGCATAGTGCAAGAACCGTAACTCTGTAATCTTTTAAATTAGAGTTATTGCCCTTTGTAATTTTATACTTGGAATTCTTGTCTTGAGCATAACTTCAAAACTACTGATGGGACTGCAATGAAACTTCAAACAATGATAGAGGGCAATAAAAGAAAGTGCACAGTGCAATAACCATAACACTGTCTTCATTCAAATTAAAAGTTATTGCCCTTTGTAATTTTACATATGGGTCTGCAATGAATCTTCACACAATGATAGAGGGCAATAAAAGGAAGTGCACAGTGCAATAACCATAACACTGTCTTCATTCAAATTAAAAGTTATTGTCCTTTGTAATTTTACATATGGGTCTGCAATGAATCTTCACACAATGATAGAGGGCAATGAGAGGAAGTTCAAAGTGCAAGAAACGTAACTCTGCCTTCATTCAAAAATTAGAGTTATTGCCCTTTGTAATTTTATACTAATAGTTCTTGTCTTGAGCATAACTCAAAAAACACTTAATGGGACTGTCACACATGATAAAAGACGGTACATAGAAGTGCAGAGCACAAGAACCATAACTCTTTCTTCATTCAAATTAGAGTTATTGCCCTTTGTCCTTTTATACTTAACAATTCTTGTCCGGGGAATTATTAAAAAAACGCTCATGGGACTTAATGAAACTTGACACAGTGATAAAGGGCAATGAGAGGTAGTTTCAAGCACAAAACCGTAACTCGATCTTAATTCAAAATAAAATTATTGCCTCTGGAATTTTATACTTGCAGTGTTAACTGCCAAATTTAGCCCAACAAATTTGGCCGATATAGACAGTCAGATTAAATTTTCAATCAAAATTTTCAATGAATCGCAATGCCGGGTTTTCATTTATTCCACACATGCGTAATATTTACTAAACTAAGCATAAGCATAGAATTTATGCTACGGTGATGTATGTATGCAACGCTGATTTAAAAAACATTTTCAGTTTTGTTGGTTTAAGTTCGGATTTTTAACCAGGTTCTGATTTTTAGATTTGGATATGTCGTTTGGCGGGCATGCGTGCGGCGTCAAAGTATTAGTTTCCGCTCAATAACTCTGTACTTGTTATAACAATAACAAAAAGACAAGAAATCTGTCACATATTATAGCAGACAACCGGTTTCACCGGAATTGTAAAATGGAAATAAATTAAAAATCTGGTTTAAAATATTTCTGAAATCTCATATTTATTAGGATGAAACCCAGCTTTTTTCATACTCTGACTCTTGAGTCCCTGGCACCCCAGAAAAAATATGCATTAAAAACCTGAACACACATCATCAATAAACACAGATTATTTTTAAAATCCAGTTGCTCACGGCAACAGACCTATTTTACACATACACTGTGTTTAACAAAATGATGATCACATGCTGAAAGAACGCTATAGTTCGACATCGGTAAAAATCAAAAGGAAAGACGTCGGCATATCAAAGTTTGTATTTGGCTGTCAACTCGCGACAGAAAGTGTAAATGTAAAGATTGTGTCAACTCGCGACAGAAAGTTTAAAGTTAAAGATTGTGTCAACTCGTGACAGAAAGTGTAAAGTTAAAGATTGTGTCAATTCGCGACAGAAAGTGTAAAGTTAAAGATTGTGTCAACTCGCGACAGAAAATGTAAAGTTAAAGATTGTGTCAACTCGCGACAGAAAGTGTAAAGTTAAAGATTGTGTCAACTCGCGACAGAAGTGTAAAGTTAAAGATTGTGTCAACTCGTGACAGAAAGTGTAAAGTTAAAGATTGTGTCAACTCGCGACAGAAAGTGTAAAGTTAAAGATTGTGTCAACTCGCGACAGCAGTGTAAAGTTAAAGATTGTGTCAACTCGCGACAGAAAGTGTGAAGTTAAAGATTGTGTCAACTCGCGACAGAAAATGTAAAGTTAAAGATTGTGTCAACTCACAACAGAAAGTGTAAAGTTAAAGATTGTGTCAACTCGCGACAGAAGTGTAAAGTTAAAGATTGTGTCAACTCGCGACAGAAAATGTAAAGTTAAAGAGTGTGTCAACTCGCGACAGAAAGTGTAAAGTTAAAGATTGTGTCAACTCGTGACAGAAAGTGTAAAGTTAAAGATTGTCAACTCAAGACAGAAAGTGTAAAGTAAAAGATTGTGTCAACTCTTGACAGAAAGTGTAAAGTTAAATACTGTGTCAACTCGCGACAGAAGTGTAAAGTTAAAGATTGTGTCAACTCGCGACAGAAAATGTAAAGTTAAAGATTGTGTCAACTCGCGACAGAAAGTGTAAAGTTAAAGATTGTGTCAACTCGCGACAGAAGTGTAAAGTTAAAGATTGTGTCAACTCGCGACAAAAGTGTAAAGTTAAAGATTGTGTCAACTCGCGACAGAAGTGTAAAGTTAAAGATTGTGTCAACTCACGACAGAAAGTGTAAAATTAAAGATTGTGTCAACTCACGACAGAAAGTGTAAAGTTAAAGATTGTGTCAACTCACGATAGAAGTGTAAAGTTAAAGATTGTGTCAACTCACGACAGAAGTGTAAAGTTAAAGATTGTGTCAACTCGCGACAGAAAGTGTAAAGTTAAAAGATTGTGTCAACTCGCGACAGAAGTGTAAAGTTAAAGATTGTGTCAACTCGCGACAGAAAGTGTAAAGTTAAAGATTGTGTCAACTCGCGACAGAAGTGTAAAGTTACAGATTGTGTCAACTCGCTATAGAAAGTGTAAAGTTAAAGATTGTGTCAACTCGCGACAGAAAGTGTAAAGTTAAAGATTGTGTCAACTTACGACAGAAAGTGTAAAGTTAAAGATTGTGTCAACTCACGACAGAAGTGTAAAGTTAAAGATTGTGTCAACTCGCGACAGAAGTGTAAAGTTAAAGATTGTGTCAACTCGCGACAGAAAGTGTAAAGTTAAAGATTGTGTCAACTCGCGACAGAAAGTGTAAAGTTAAAGATTGTGTCAACTCGCGACAGAAAGTGTAAAGTTAAAGATTGGCTCAACTTATTATGAAAATACAACCACTTTCACTTAGATTGTCCTATACTTATTTTAGGTAATCACAAGAGCATTAAAACAAAACAATATGTAAATATTTGAGATTTTCCAAACAATACTCGGATATTCAGATACATTAAGATTAAATATCTCACAACATTAGTGAACATATTTCGTACAGTTTATCCTTTCTGTAAGCCGTGTGCTTGTAATTTTTCTAATACTCTATATGATTGTCAAGAAACTTCAAACATTATCGACAGCATTTAATAGATTGATTTACAATTTATACTGATGCGCCATATGGTGCACAATAGAGCAGTGTTGATGGGCCATTTATAATTTTACGCGACTAGGGTGCAAGGCGCGTGCCTATCCCAATCACTGGGTAGGTAGCTTATATGGAAATAAAGCTGGGGGCATTTGGGGTCACTGGGTTCAAGGTCAAGGTCACTGTTACTAAAAAATAGAAAAACAGTTTCCGCTCAATAACTTTTGTTAGGAATGAGATATTGCGATGAAACTTGCAGGGTAGGTAGCTTATATGAAACGGAAGATAGGAATTGCATTTGGGGTCACTGGGGTCAAAGTCACTGTTACTAAAAATAGAAAATGGTAACTGCTCAATAACTTTTGTTAGGAATGAGATATTGCAATGAAACTTGCTATGTAGGTAGCTTATATCAAAAGGAAGCTTGGGATTGCATTGGGGTCACTGGGTCAAGGTCATTGTTATTAAAAATAGAAAAATGGTTTCTGCTCGATAACTTTAGTTGAGATTGAGATATTGGAACGAAACTTGCATTTTGTTACTTCATTTTTATCTTACAGGTACTGTAATAGCATTTTAAATCGAAAACCTGTTCTCGTGAAATTCCCACATTTCTTGTTTTGTTTCAGTATTTCAGCTGAACAAACTTTCAGCATCGTACCATGAAGGCCTGCTGATGATGACAGAGGGCAAATCTAACAACTCTGCAAAAGGTAGGATCTGACAACTTCAAAAGTTTTTTATTCGAAAGCCTGTCATTGGCAATTTTTCACTTGGATAATATAATTTGATTTCTGGAGTTCAACTGCATTGTACAGTCAAACCTGGTCATATGATCACCTGTTTTTGAGCTGTCCCTTAAACCAGGTTTGACTGTATACGGTCAAAGAATATCACTGTTACTACAGAGCTGTAGATATACTCAACAAAAAAAGAAACTTCCGCAACTTTACCCATACATGTAGACACAATGAAAATATATTTTGTTTAGTCATATATTAATACCTTTGTTAAAAGGCCAGCACTGTCATGAAAACAATTTTCCTTGAATCAAACTTGTATGCAAAGTTATTCCCCTTGTTTTGGTTTAAACCGCATTTCCGGGTCTTGTGGTTTAAACTTTGATTTAACACAGTTTTGTTCTATTGATATAAACAGAAGATAACCCCAACACCAAAAAGACGGAGAAAGTAAGCTGACTTGTTCACTCACTTTTGCGCCATACAGCTTTCAAGAATGAATATTTTCAGATTACCTCCCTTTATAACACACAAATATAGTGATTTCGCAATTTGAATAAAACATGTTTTAGCAGTAACACACTAACTCTGGTTTCTGATGATTATTAATATTGATCAGAATGATTGAGTGATAAGTATAAAATGATGAAATTGTATCTAGATTGGTGTACAAAGTGTTACAAAGTCAATCCTATGCAAATCACAGCTTAAAATGTGGAAGTTTCTTTTTTTGTTCAGTATACTTCATGACTGCAAGGAGTATTTACTCATCAGATTTAAAATAAATGAGTAACAAGGAACTCATTCAGAGTAAACAATTTCTTTAAACAGTTCATGCTTTCAAAATGGATTTGAATTAATACATTTTAAAAGAAACAACTATTCCGATTAAATGGAATTCAAGTAAAAAAAAAAAAAAATAAGTCCAAACATAATGCCGAGTCAACGGGGGATTCTTCCCGGGGGCTCATATGGTAGAGGGACTATAAACCTTAGAAAGAAAGAAAAAGAAACAAAAGAAACACTGTATGACTTTAATATTAGACTCATTACTAGAACAATTTTCATCTTGTAAATATTGAAAAAACTGTTTCACAGGACAATACATACAAATACAATATCACAGGACAATACATACAAATACAATACTCATAATTTAAAGTAGTTGTAGTAAGATGATGATATTCTCAAAGAAATCTGGAGGTACTTGTAAAGGTGTATGAGTAAAATACTCAGCTTAGGCCTTTTTTTTTTAATAACTTGGTTTACGGATTTTTTCTGAAAAACTTACGTCAGGAGGTCGAAATAAAAATTAAAATAAAATTACTAAGGGGAAATTGAGAGAAATAATTACAAGCAAAATGTTGACGTTTTAAGTCAAAAATGGAGAGAGAATCAAAAATCGAACATCACTTTTCGTAGATCCCTATCGAAATCCATGTTTAATTGCATACTTTAGATAACCGAGCATGTCCTTGACACAAGTGAAAAAAAAAAAAAAAATAATAATAATAATAATAATTAAAAAAAAATAAAATGAAAAGTACAATTTTTTTTTTCTTTCTAAAACGTGAAAATTAGACTCGGCGGATCCGTAAACCAAGTTATTAAAAAAGAAAAAAGGCCTTATCTACAGCTCTGTTAACTATTGCTGTATTGTATTTATGTAATGATAATGTTTAGTATTTCTGGAATTCATTGGGGTTCATTGTATATGTTGAGTTTAGTTGTATTGTATGTTAGGTCAAGTAAAGTTATGTCCAGTATTTCCAGAGTTCAGTTGTATGATACGCCAAGTAAAAGTAATGTGTAGAATACTCTGTTGAGTTCAGTTGTATCATGACTACTCAAAGTTTGCTCAGCACCAAACCATGTCTCCCCATGTCTCCTTATTTTTGAACCCAGAATATTTATGGTTTATTTTATAAAGTTTAAGTAGAGATATGATGAGTATATAATGATAAAATGCAATCGTAAAACAATATTAATTGTTGAGTTTATGCTGTTGGTAAAACCAGCCACCGTAAAATGTTGATTGAAATCTTGGTGCTTAGCAAACCTTGAGTAGTATGTGTTATGTCAAGTCTAGTATTGAGTAGTATGTGTTATGTCAAGTCTAGTATTGAGTAGTATGTGTTATGTCAAGTCTAGTATTGAGTAGTATGTGTTATGTCAAGTCTAGTATTGAGTAGTATGTGTTATGTCAAGTCTAGTACTTATAGAGTTAAGTCTAGTACTTATAGAGTTAAGTATAGTACTTATAGAGTTAAGTCTAGTACTTATATAGTTAAGTCTAGTACTTACAGAGTTAAGTAATTTTTAGTTGTAGTGCATTGCTTGACAGGAAGCATCTTCAATTTCTTTATTTGGTAAAGGTTGTATTATGTGTAACAAGCCTATCAGGGACTTCTAGATCTAATTGCATAGCACACACTTGTATATCTACATACTGTAGCCTTGTGTCCATTTGGTAAAGGTGATATTATGTGTAACAAGCCTATCAGGGATCTTTTAGCTCAATTAAAGCGAAATAAATATGTTTTTTGCGTTTGTTTTTAACATTCTGTCAGGGTTTTAATATTATAAAAAACTTGCGCTCAGTTCAAGACAATTTGGATTTTTTTCTATAATTGATAGTACCGGTATATGTTTTTTATTGAGTGTTTAAACGGACACTGTCCGTAACTAATCAGATATTGAGCATGACCAAATAACTGTCTTGACTTTTATTCGAAATATCAGTATACTGGCAAAGAAGCAATAGTCACTGAGAAGCAATAGCCGTCATTCCGTTATAACTTAATTTTGATGGGATTTTTTCAGTATGTGTTGTCTGAAATGCATAAGTACAAAAACAAGAAAAAATATGCCAAAAAGTAAATATTGACCCGTAAAAATGACCGCAGACTCAAATGTGCACTTAATTTGTAAACATTTGCGCGCATATATACAAGATGGCTCGATTATAAAAAGTATTGTTGGGGAACTAGACAGGATTTTTTTATACTAGACTTTTATCTTAGTATTGAAGGGAGACAACATGTTCATTAAATTACGTATTAAGTATAACATTGTTATTTCCCTTTGAATTGAATTGAATTGGATTTTATAGTCGCACTAACAGCTAAGGTCATATTATGGCGACTTTTCAGCTTCCACTGGTGGAGGAAGACCCCAGGTGCCCCTCCAGGCATTTTCGTGCACGTGCAGGCACCTGGGTAGAACCACCGACGTTCCGCAAGCCAGCTATTTCCCTTTGAAGAAATCTTCACGGTATATGCAGGCCTCTCAAGTCCGGAATTTCAGGATGTTTAACTACTTTCATCTTCAAATTATTTCCTTTTATTGGAAGACATATGTGAAAATAGTAATCTAAGAAAATGTGATTGCATAGTAACAAATTCAGAAACATCTTTGACAGATATATTAAGTATAAGCGGAAGATATAACAATGAAACTTTAATTGATAAAAGTACACTTCAAACCGAAAGTGAGCAAAATGAATTCTATGATGTCTTAACACTGTGTGACAGTACAAGTACTTATATTAATTGTAATACTGTATACAGTGATATAACACAAAATGAAATTTTGCATGCTGATACTAGTCTTTCCATGAACCCCAGCCAACATTCTCTTGATTTAGGGTTATCAGATAAAGGTTTAAAAATTGGTCACATAAATATTCAAGGTATACAAAATAAATTTGACCAAATAGCGCTTATGTTGAACAATACTAAAAATGATATTCATATTTTTCGATTAAGTGAAACTAAATTAAAACATTTCCACCTTGACAAATGTTTTCAGTTAGATAATTTTCAACTCTTTAGAAAAGACAGAATAATAACAAGGGAGCGAAAGGAACAAGGTGGTGGAATTATTATTTATGTTAAAAATGGGGTGAAGGTAGAGAGAAGATGTGATTTAGAGAAGAATGAAATAGAGTGTTTATGGCTAGAAGTATTTCCAAAGAATTCAAAGAGGTTTTTGGTGGGTATGATATACCGGCATCCGAATGAAACAGTTAAATGGAATGAACATTTTGAAAACTTCATAGAAAAAGTACTCGAGAAACAAAAGGAAATTTATTTGTTAGGTGATTTTAATAGGGATTTACTAAATGAACAGACAAAAAAGGCATGGTTAGAATTTATGGAACCATTTGGCATTTATCAACAAATTAATACTGTTACTAGAAGAACAGCACATTCGCAAACACTAATAGACCATATATACTGCAATGTGAAGGAAAATATTAGTTCTATAAATGTTCCACAAATAGGATTAAGTGACCACTTTCCTGTATTTCTTACACGTAAAACTAGATGTACATTACATAATGTTCGCATCACTCAATATCATATAGGTCATATAAACATTTTATTGAACAGGATTTTATCAATTATTTGCAATCTGCACCATGGGATGTCATCAAGGTGTTTGATGACACAAACGAAGCCGTAGAGTCTTGGTCATCTATGTTTATGGATATTGTAGATACACATCTGCCACTAAAAACTCATAGAGTCAAGTATATGCAACAACCAAAATGGATAACTCCTGATATTATTGAAGCTATTATGACTAGGGACAGATACAAATCTATAAATGATGAAGCTCAATACAAAATTTGGCGAAATGAGGTTGTTAAATTTATAAAGCAATCTAAAAAAGCACAGTATACATCAATGATAAATGAAAATAATAATAACTATTACACCTTATCATCCCTTATTTTTTAATAAATTTATCTTTATATATTTACATTAATTTTTAATTAATTCTTCATTTTTCATCATTTTTTTGCGCACAATATGACCTATTTATGTGTCGGCGTGCCGTAAAACACCATTCATTCATTCATTCATTCCTTGTCATGCCATTCTACAGATTGTTAGCATGGAGTGCTTTCCTTGTCCTGCCATTCTACAGATTGTTAACATGGAGTGCCTTCCTTCTCATGCCATTCTACAGATTGTTAACATGGAGTGCCTTCCTTCTCATGCCATTCTACAGACTGTTAACATGGAGTGCCTTCCTTGTCATGCCATTCTACAGATTGTTACATGGAGGGCTTTCCTTGTCCTACCATTCTACAGATTGTTAACATGGAGTGCCTTCCTTGTCCCACAGTTCTACAGGTTGTTAATGTTGAGTGCCCGCCAGGAGCGTCTGCCCTGTCCCACCATTCTACAGACTATTAAGGTGGAGCGTCTGCCTGGAGTGTCTGCGTAGTCCCACCATACTACAGACTATTAAGGTGGAGCGTCTGCCTGGAGTGTCTGCGTAGTCCCACCATTCTACAGGCTATTAAGGTGGAGTGTCTGCCTGGAGTGTCTGCATAGTCCCACCATTCTACAGGCTATTAAGGTGGAGTGTCTGCCTGGAGTGTCTGCCCTGTCCCACCATTCTACAGACTATTAAGGTGGAGTGTCTGCCTGGAGTGTCTGCGTAGTCCCACCATTCTACAGACTATTAAGGTGGAGTGTCTGCCTGGAGTGTCTGCCCTGTCCCACCATTCTACAGACTATTAAGGTGGAGTGTCTGCCTGGAGTGTCTGCCTAGTCCCACCATTCTACAGACTATTAAGGTGGAGTGTCTGCCTGGAGTGTCTGCCCTGTCCCACCATTCTACAGACTATTAAGGTGGAGTGTCTGCCTGGAGTGTCTGCGTAGTCCCACCATTCTACAGACTATTAAGGTGGAGTGTCTGCCTGAGTGTCTGCATAGTCCCACCATTCTACAGACTATTAAGGTGGAGTGTCTGCCTGAGTGTCTGCATAGTCCCACCATTCTACAGACTATTAAGGTGGAGTGTCTGCCTGGAGTGTCTGCCTAGTCCCACCATTCTACAGACTATTAAGGTGGAGTGTCTGCCTGGAGTGTCTGCATAGTCCCACCATTCTACAGACTATTAAGGTGGAGTGTCTGCCTGGAGTGTCTGCCCTGTCCCACCATTCTACAGACTATTAAGGTGGAGTGTCTGCCTGGAGTGTCTGCGTAGTCCCACCATTCTACAGACTATTAAGGTGGAGTGTCTGCCTGAGTGTCTGCATAGTCCCACCATTCTACAGACTATTAAGGTGGAGTGTCTGCCTGGAGTGTCTGCGTAGTCCCACCATTCTACAGACTATTAAGGTGGAGTGTCTGCCTGAGTGTCTGCATAGTCCCACCATTCTACAGACTATTAAGGTGGAGTGTCTGCCTGAGTGTCTGCATAGTCCCACCATTCTACAGACTATTAAGGTGGAGTGTCTGCCTGGAGTGTCTGCGTAGTCCCACCATTCTACAGACTATTAAGGTGGAGTGTCTGCCTGGAGTGTCTGCCTAGTCTCGCCATTCTACAGACTATTAAGGTGGAGTGTCTGCCTGGAGCGTCTGCCCTGTCCCACCATACTACAGACTATTAAGGTGGAGCGTCTGCCTGGAGTGTCCGCGTAGTCCCACCATTCTACAGACTATTAAGATGGAGCGTCTGCCTGGAGTGTCTGCGTAGTCCCACCATTCTACAGACTATTAAGGTGGAGTGTCTGCCTGGAGCGTCTGCCCTGTCCCACCATTCTACAGACTATTAAGGTGGAGCGTCTGCCTGGAGTGTCCGCGTAGTCCCACCATTCTACAGACTATTAAGGTGGAGTGTCTGCCTGGAGCGTCTGCCCTGTCCCACCATACTACAGACTATTAAGGTGGAGTGTCTGCCTGGAGTGTCCGCGTAGTCCCACCATTCTACAGACTATTAAGGTGGAGTGTCTGCCTGGAGTGTCTGCCTGGAGTGTCTGCATAGTCCCACCATTCTACAGGTTATTAAGGTGAGCGTCTGCCTGGAGTGTCCGCGTAGTCCCACCATTAACAGGCTATTAACATGGTGTGTCTGTGCTGTGCCACCAACGGAGGGTAAGTTTCAAATATTTTATTGTAATTAACATCTGGGACCATTGGGAAAGTTAACATTTTGTAATTTTAAAATTACCTCCTTTTTCATTGAAATGAGAAGGATAACTAAACAAGTATGTTCCCATCTTATATCATTTATATTTATCAGTGTGATATAGCTTCGAAGCTATTATTGATCCCGTTGAATTATTTAAATTATGGTTGCATGGTTGCATATTTGATTTTTTTTTATTGGTATTATGTGAAAATACATTACGAAAGCCATATAAGGTTATATTCCACTAATTATACAGACTTGTTAAGGTTACACTCCACTCATTTTTAGCTCTGCTGGCCATACTGGCTTATGGGATGGCGAGTTGTCCGTCTTCGTCGTAGGGCGTCCGTTAACTTTTGTCTTGTGTACACGATAGGGCCTTCATTATTAGTCGGATCTTTACCAATCTTTGCCAGGATCTTTATATCAATGAAAGCTTGTACAAGTTTGAAAACCAGCCAAATCAAATTAGTTACACAGGAGTTATGTCCCTTGATTTGTTGAAAAATGCCATATTCTGCCTTGTTAACACTTTAGCAACTTCCTTTCGAAGAAAATGCGACACAATAGGATCACTTTGTTGTCCTCATTCAGTCCATCAGTCCGTCACGAAAACTTAACGTCAGCTATAACTTTATTATTTCTTGATACTTTTTCATCAAACTTTCAATATACTCATCATGACAACATCGACATGACCATAATAAAATATAAAGGTCAAGGTCACACTGAAGGTCCTTATTTATATGGGTTAAATATTCATTTATTTCTTCATGAAAACTTAACGTTGGCTATAGCTTTCTCATTTCTTAATATTTCTCCATCAAACTTACAATATATACTCATGACAACATCGTCAAACTTACAATATATACTCGTGACAACATCGTCAAACTTACAATATATTCTCATGACAACATCGTCAAACTTACAATATATACTCATGACAACATCGTGAAACTTACAATATATACTCATGACAACATCGTCATGACCATACAGGGATTTTTCTAGGCCCAATTTCGGCCCCAAATATCCTCATATTTTCCCAAAAAAGCTAAATATTTTTTCAAGATACAAAAAAAACATTGTTTTTGCCGAGTTGTCCGTCGTCCGTCCGTCCGTCCGTCGTTAACTTTTGTCTCGTTAAGAGGATAGGGCCTTCATTTTTCATCTGATCTTTACCAAACTTTACCAAATTGTTAATGTCGATGATAGCTCAAACAAGTTTGAAAACCAGCCAGATTGGACCAGTAACAGCGGAGTTATGGCCCTTGATTAATTAAAAATGCTATATTTTGCCTCGTTAAGACGGACGTCCTAAGTATTTGGGTTTAAGTGGCTACACCATTGTTCTCCCTATTGTCTAAGTAGCCACACCCATAAATAGCCACATAAACCTACGGAATGAATAGAATTTACAGTTACTATTGTTCCCATAGCCCCAAAACCCCAAACTTTCAGCTCGATAGGCCTTCATTTTTCATACGATCTTTACAAAACTTTACCAGATTGTTAATGTCAATAAAAGCTCGGATTAGTTCGAAAACCAGCCAGATCAGACCAGTAACAGCAGAGTTATGGCCCTTGATTTAGTTAAAAATGCTACATTTTGCCTTGTTAAGATGATAGGGCATTTATTTTTCATCCGATCTTTACCAGATTGTTAATGTCAATAAAAGCTCGAATAAGTTTGGAGCGGAGTTATGGCCCTTGATTTCATTAAAAATGCTATATTTTGCCTTGTTCAGGCGATAGGGCCTTCATTTTTCATCTGATCTTTACCAAACTTTACCAGATTTTTATTTTTTTCTTTTGTTAAATTGTTAATTTTTTTATTTAGATTTTTTTATTTTTAGTTTCTCTACTGGCCAAGTTGGAAAACCAGCCAGAATGGACCAATAATGGCAGAGTTACGGCAGACGATAGTCACTCGCTTCATTGATGTTATAAGAGCCATATTAGCCAGTAGAGCATCCACAGGCCCTCTTGGGCCTCTTGTCTATTTCTTATATTAAGTGAAGCCCTATTTGACAATGTATTTAATGCAGACTTGTATAAGAGCTTGATTTTGAAACTATTCCAAACATGTTTAGAGCCTTACTATGTAATATAGTAGGATTATTATTTTTCCCAATTTGTAGATTTTACACTCGTTTTTCCCAATTCAAAAGGCCCCTGGCCAAATTCAAAAGGCCCCTTGCCCCACTTCCAAAAATGCAGAAAGATCCCTGCCATACTAAAATATAAAGCAGGTTTTTTTTACCTTATATAACCGAGGCCTGTAAAGGGTCTCTTCCCAATTGAAAAGTCGACTGTTTTCTCCCAAACTGTGGCAGAAATTTTTCCCAATCAGAAAGCGTCAGTTTCCCAGAATTTGAGAAAAAGCATTGATTCTGCAATGTGTTTTTGTCTGTTAAGTAAGTTCTTACCGAGAAGTCAGTAATTATAATAAATAATGGATGAAAATATAAAGGAAGCATAGTATTGTCAAATTTACTTATAAAATTGATGAAATCTTACGTCTTTCCCAAAATGAGAAATAAAGACTTTTTTATTCCCAGAATGGACAGGCCTGGGCCTCTTCTCAAATTGTGGGAAAAAAAGCCCTGTAAAGGTCACTGTCACACTGAAGGTCATTATATAGGTTAAATACTCATTTTCTGCTTCACGAAAACTTAACGTTGGCTATAACTTTCTCATTTCTTGTTATTTCTTCATCAACTTTCAAAATATACTCATCATGACAATATCGACACGACCATACTTAAATATAAAGGTCACGGACACACTGAAGGTCATTATATGGGTTAATTACTCATTATTTTCTTCACAACTTAACGTTGGCTATAACTTTCTCATTTCTTGACATTTCTTCAAACTTTCAATATATTATATTCATCATACTAAAATATAAAGGTAATTTATCAAGGTCATTTATCTGGGTCCAAAAAAACATGTTATACTGACAAAGCGCTGACAGGCGACATGTGTGTTCTGCGGAACACCCATCTAGTTATTTAATCTATACCAAACTTTGTCAGTGTCTTTATATCAATGAAAGCTTGGAAAAGTTTGAAAACCAGCCAGATCGTATCAGTAAAACCAGACAATTATCCCTTGTTTTGCTTAAAAAATCCATGTTCTGCCTTGTAACCTCATTTATTATTTGATCTTTATCAAAACTGGTCGGTACCTTTATATCAATGAAAGCTTGGACTAATTCGAAAACCAACCAGATTATTTTAGTAACGCGGGAGTTATGGCCCTTGTCTTGCTGAAAAAAGCCATTTCTGCGCCTTGTGAACACTCTACACCTTCATTTATTATTTGATCTTTACCAAACTTTGTCAGTGTCTTTGTATCAATGAAACCTCAGACAGATTTGGAAACCAGCCCAATCAAATTAGTAAAAGCGGAGTTATGGCCTTTGTTTTTCTGGAAATTGTCGTATTCTGCCTTGTGAACACTCCAGCAACTTCATTTATTGTATTATCTTTACCAAACTTTGTCAGTATTGTATTATCTTTACCAAACTTTGTCAGTTTCTTTGTCTCAATGAAACCTCAGGCGAGTTCGGAAACCAGCCAGATTGGATTAGTAAAAGCGGAGTTATGGCCCTTGTTTTTCTGGAAATTGTCGTATTCTGCCCTATGAACACTCTAGCAACTTCATTGATTGTTTGATCCATACTAAACTTTGTCAGTGTCTTTGTATTGTTGAAACCGCAGATAGATTCGAAAACCAGCCAGATCAGGATTAGTAATAAGATTTATGGCCCTTGTTTTGCTGAAATAATGCCATATTCTGTCTTGTGAACACTATAGCAACTTCATTTATTATTTGAACTTTATCAAAATTGGTCGGTGCCTTTATATCAATGAAAGCTTGGACTAATTCGAAAACAAGCCAGATTATTTTAGTAACGCGGGAGTTATGGCCGTTGTCTTCCTTAAATACCCCTCACCGCTGTAGGTTCGATCCCTCAGGGGCCTAGGAATCTTTATGTGAGGAAGCTATCCAGCTGGCTTGCGGAACGTCTGTGGTTCTACCCAGGTGCCCGCCCGTGCACGAAAATTGCCCGGAGGGGGACCTGGGGTCTTCCTCCACCAATAGAAGCTGGAAAGTCGCCATATGACCTTAGCTGTTGGTGCGACTATAGAATCCAATTCAATCTTACTGAAAAAAGCCATTTCCGCGCCTTGTGAACACTCTAGCACCTTCATTTATTATTTGATCTTTACCAAACTTTGTCTGTGTCTATGTATCAATGAAACCTCAGACAGATTTGGAAACCAGCCCAATCAAATTAGTAAAAGCGGAGTTGTGGACTTTGTTTTTCTGGAAATTGTCGTATTCTGCCTTGTGAACACTCCAGCAACTTCATTTATTGTATTATCTTTACCAAACTTTGTCAGTTTCTTTGTATCAATGAAACCTCAGGCGAGTTCAGAAACCAGCCAGATCGGATTAGTAAAAGCGGAGTTATGGCCCTTTTTTTGCTGAAATAATGTCATATTCTGCCTTGTGAACTCTGGCAACTTCATAAGTTTTATTATTATATTTTTTTTTTGTTGTTTTTAAGATCACAAGGTTACACTCCAATAATTTTAAATAAGACTCCGCATAGTTTTGTATTTGTAATTGAGACTCTGCTCAGCACAAACTTCAGAGTATTCCCATGCATCCATATTAAGGAAGCGGTACCTGTTGTGACTGGACACCAATGTGAAAGTATTAATCACCTTCAAATAATTTGCATTAAATTTGTTCTTTTGTTAATTTATATGAAAATACAGAATCGGTACTGTCATTTTACCATTGACCTTGAAAATACACGGCTTTGTATTTCGTCAATGGAAATGGCATGCATTTTATGTGCTAAATTTATTTTGCTCAACATACAAATGTGATGGGTAAATATTTTGCAGTAGTACTCCACATAAGTCTGCATCCTGAGACTCCAGTAAGGATGAAAATTTAAATACTATTACTCCTAAAAGTATCTTTGGTCCAAAACGTATGTTTCTTTGGTCCTAAACGTATGTTTCTTTGGTCCTAAACATACATTTTTTTGGTCCTAACTGTATGTTTCTTTGATCCTAAACATACATTTCTTTGGTCCTAAATGTATGTTTCTTTGGACCTAAATGTATGTTTCTTTGGTCCTAAACATACATTTCTTTGGTCCTAAATGTATGTTTCTTTGGTCCAAAATGTATGTTTCTTTAACTGTGAATCCTTGGCTGGGATGGTAAAAACTTCTCACCTTACTTCTGAAGGTGTACAATGCTGTCTACTGGTTGATCTGTCTCCACTATTAAAAATCGACCATCATATATAGCCCTAAAATGTGCTGAAAAAATGAAAATAAAACACCATACCAACCAATGTTTTGTTGTATTTCACTGTGAAGTGTTGTAAATATCATAAAGGCTTGTATATCAGATGGTAACAATTACCCATTTGTATTTATCATGTAGACAAAACAATGAATTACTGGAATACCTATGATTCAGCATATGGGATATATTAGTATACAAGTAACCCCATACTGTATACTGGGTATTCAAGTTTTTGTTATATTTCATGACTTGCCATTGTTAAACAAGATGTGTTTTTTACTGAAAATATAGACGAGAGACAATGGAGATGGGCTGACGAAGAGTGGCAAGCCTGTTAGTGCTGTTATACGAGTCTCATCTGTGTCCGACTCATCAGTAAGGTAACATTTTTTCTGCCATCTGTGTAGCATTGCAGACACATAGGGATTGCTTTGTCCATTATACGTAGTCGTTGTTTGTCCATCACGCTTTTACCTGCAACCTATAAACATTGATCATAATTTGAAGTAATGACCTATGTTCATAAAACTTCATAAGCATCTTCAATTTACCCCTAAGAATGTTGTTACACATGTCCAATAACTCTGACTTTTCATTTTGACAAGAGTTATGCCCCCTTACATAAAACTTTAACCTGCAACTTATCCCAGTTACTAACTTGGCAAAATAGTGACCTATGGTCATGAAACTTTATACAGTACTTCCTTATCAATTACCCAGTGCAGATTTATGCCCCTTTTCATAAACTTTAACATTTTAAAAAATTTTTTTTTCCATAATTTATGAAGGATTCAGGGCAGGAAAATTTGTTCCTGAGTTACTCGTCCTGCGTAATATTTGAATGGTCAAATTGTCAATAATCTCCTGTCATGATGAGCGGATGAGTGGAATTGTCATGATGAGCAGATGAGTGGAATTTTCATGCCTTGGGATTGCATCCCATGTCTACAAACTTTAAAGTTAGATTGTCCATGCTGAAATAAGCCAATGACAGGTGACACCAGGGTTCTGTGGAACACCTTTCTACTTTTTTAGATCATCAAGGTGATCTATTGGGATCACTCTTCGTCCGTTGTCCGTCGTCCGTCATCGTTAACTTTTGCTTCAAACGACTTCTCCTCAGAAACCGCTTGGCCCATTTTGACCAAATTTCACATGGATGATCCTTAGATGAATGCTTTTTAGATTTGTTAAAATTAGGTCAGCATGACATCCAAGATGGCCGCCATTACCATGGTCAAAACCTTAAAAAATCTCAAGAACCGCCTGACAGATTTCGACAGTTTTTCTTTTAAAATGACCGCCAACGGCTAGACTATCAAGTTTGTTCAAATGAAGTCCCCGGGGTCAAAATGGCCGTGCCCCGGGGGTCCAAAGTTTGTATATTGAGATTTTGCATGTTTTTCACAGACATATATAGGATTTTTTTTTAACCCTGGGGTCAAATTTGGCCCCACCCTGGGGGTCACAATTTTACATAGACTTATATAGGAAAAAAAAATAAAAAAACTTCTCTGAAACTACAAGAGCCAGAGGTTTAATATTTTGCATTTACTATAAGCTTATGGTCCTCTACCAAGTTTGTTCAAATGGTGATCCTGGGGTCACATTTGGCCCCGCCCCAAGGGTCGCATGTTTTACATAGGCTTGTATAGGGAAAAACTTAAAAAATCATCTGCTCTGAAACAGCAAGAGCCATATGTTTAATATTTTGCATTTACTATTAGCTTATGGTCCTCTACCAAGTTTGTTCAAATGGTGATCCTGGGGTCACATTTGGCAGCCCCAGAGGTCACATGTTTTACTTACATAGGGAAATTTTCAAAAATCTTCCTCTCCGAAACAGCTTGGTCAATTTTGACCAAACTTCATATGGATGATCCTTTGATGAATGTTTTTCAAATTTGTTAAAATAAGTTAAACGTGACATCCAAGATGGCCACATAGAAAAATCTTTGAATTACTTCTTGTATACTGGGAAGCTAGGGCTTTGGATGCGTTTTTTCTTTTGTTAATTTTTCTAGGGAAAACTTAAAAAACCTTCTTTTAAATTGTTAGCATGGAGTGTGGGTTTAAATTTCAGTTGAGGGTGTTGTTGTGTTTTGCACTTGTAAAAAGGTATTGAAAGGAATTTAATGATGAAACCCCTTGATATAAGAGCCATTTTAACTTGCTTTTTACAGCATCCACATACTCTCTTGCTCTCTTGTTCTTTATTATTATTAATGATCGCTAACCCCTGGTCTATCAAGTTTGCTCATTTGAAGTCCCTTAAGGGTCAAAGAAGGCTGCAACCCCTGAGTCCAAAGTTTGTATGAAGAGATTTTGCATGATTTTACATAGACTTACATAAGGAAAGACTTAAAAACATCTTCAATCAGCATTT